>JAHZNB010004762.1:0-33143 GCA_027744295.1 Callyntrura guangdongensis
TGCCTTACTGGATAGTGGAGTCGACTGGAAGAAAAAAAGGAGGGAGTGCTTGTAAAATGGATGAAAAACAGTATTGTACACGTTGTACATTCTCCTTTTTACTTGCTTAAATAAATGTGTTTGAATCCGGTACGAGACAGTCTTTATAAAATCCACTCAATCCTTTATTGTATCATCTGCCTTGTACATCATGTCTCTTCTTTAGCTTCAAGCCTTTCGTCTGGCTTGTTTTGTTTGCTGCCCCTTTAGATAACAGCGGGATACTACTACCGACTGGAGAAATGTGTGACATTGTAACTCTGCCAGTACTACTGTTGCTACTACTATGACTTCTACCGCCACTGATGGCGATGCCAAATCTGCTTTCTATTTTGTGATTCATATGCATGCATTCAAAGAAAATGGTAATAGCCCCACTCACTTTGAAAATTAGATCAAGTCCCTCTGTATGCGCCACTCTAGACACATTTGCATACTGCACACCTGGTCAACAAAAAAAGGAATCGCTGATGCATATCTGGACATGATCTGAAATTAACCTCAGGAAAAGGAAAACCTATTATAACCTTACAATGTAGCACGTTGTGTCCCAACTTTGTTCATTCTTGTATTTAAAAAAAATCAAATCAAAAGAAATATTAGACATTTTTGCAATTTCGTGCAAAACTCGGGCATTTTACCGCACTTTTGAAACTGCCACAGATTTTACGTATTCTACCGACGCTTCCTCCGCTAATTTATCCTGCCACCATTTCGTCCTATCAGCACTCGCTGCTCAATTCCAATTTGCGTGGCTGCCGTTGTGATCCCACATTTCGTTGTTAAACATATTTATCGTCTTTTCAAAACTGCTATTTTTGTTTAGAGCTCCGTCATTTAAGCCACCAACCTCGAACAAAAAGCAAACAATCCTAATAATCCCTTCATCCTACAAATGTAATAATCACAGTCGTTGTGTGCGCCCTGCACACTTACCAACGCCACCAAAAAAACCCACTCGCACCCATATATGCCCCGTCATGCTTGGAAAGCAGAAGTGGCAACAAAAGAAACACAGACAACAACAATTGGGATTTTTTGTTTGCAAATCCATGTTGACACCCTTTACGGCCTTTTATCCTTTTTAATAGCACTCTCCAACAGAACAACCTACTCTCGTACAACCAGTGAGGCATGCATGCATGTAAGCAACGAATTCATGCGACGTGCTAACACTTACAATAGAGGCAAACAACCAAAACATTGCAACTTACTGCCTCAGAGAGAGAGAGAGAATGTGTGTCTGCTTGCCTGCTGCTGCCTGTTTTGTGTTGTGTTCTTCTTGATCTTTTGATTTTACCCTAGATTTACGCTCCTTTTATGTCCTTTTCACATATTATCTACATGTTTATGTTTATTGAGCCGTAAAATATTCGTGCATTCAAGTGTAAGCCTCTCAAGTTCTCTTTTACAGACTGGCTACAAATGCTTAAACGCACAGACCGATATCTTCAAGAGGGTCTTTCTCTGTGTATGTGTGTGGTCCATACAGGCATGAAACAGATTTACTCAGAGATGATTGGAGTTGTACAGGAGAGAGTGTCAACAAACGCGCTAGTGAAATTGATGTTCATTACGATGATGATGTTCAAGTAAGTTTTGATGGGAAATGAAGAAAGGCTACAAATTTGTCCCACTTCTTGTTGCCCATCCTTTCCCAGTGCAATCAGTCCTTGAAGGACGAATAGAAAAGTCTTTTTTTAATTTGCATATATTCTTAAAAAGTCAAAGCCCATGTTGTGTCCTCAATTCACACAACCCTAAAAAATCCAGTTCTACATGGTGTTTGCTTTTCTGGTTGAAGCTTTTCTTTAAGGAAACCTATTCAAAACAGGAACGAGTACAGAGAAAGGGGTTGATGTGATGTACCTTGAGTACAGAC
The DNA here is from genome assembly GCA_027744295.1 of Callyntrura guangdongensis. Taxonomy (NCBI): domain Eukaryota; kingdom Metazoa; phylum Arthropoda; class Collembola; order Entomobryomorpha; family Paronellidae; genus Callyntrura; species Callyntrura guangdongensis. Next base: position 1,922 of record JAHZNB010004762.1, read on the forward strand.
TTGAATGGAATTATATAAGGACAAACATGTTTTGACGATTGCAGCAGAGTTTTTATGTTTTGTCGCTGTCATTGTACACACACCACACAATAATTACCTCTATTATTGCAGTTATTATTGGAATTTCCAGCATAGATACAACCCACACGTGGTATACGGGAAACGACGATGATGATGTGTATAATGTGTTGTCAGTTTGTTGCTGTCGCCTTCACCGCCGCCGCAGGTTTGAGAGCGGAAGGAAGGGAAATAAATACGCAGAAAGCCATGAAATCACATCTGGATTTTGTGAATTTACTGTGTGCCACCATAATCAGAGTACCGTAACTTTTCTGCGGCACGTAACTAAAATAGCGTTGTGAGTAGGGCCAGTAGTAGTAGTGAGTGGTGGCAGTAGTAATAATAATAACCCTGCTAAACAAACCAAGCAAAATCTGGGGTGTCCTTTCCATTTTTCCAGCTACATCTTTACTACTATAATGTGCAGCTAGTACTACTACTATTGCTGCTGCTGAATTTGATGTGATAATTTTTAAAGTGTGCTTCTACGCACGAAACACGAAGAGTACACAAAACGTTATAAAAATAACAGTAATAATATGAATAGTAAAAGCGTTATGCAAGGTTCCCCTTTGCTGGTAGTTATAGAGCAGCAGTAACCGTATTATCATCATTATGACATGACGAGCTGGTTACTAACTTTTACAAGTTTACAAGCCACCGCCACTATCAACTACGACAACAGTAGGTACCCCACTTCCCCAATACACAATTTTCCCTACTTCCGTTTTGCAGCCAGAGCAGCGCCGCCGACACGGTATGTGTATAACTGAGAGAGTTGTAAAAAGTATAGCGTCACGCTTAGATACTTCAACAGACACACAATTATGTTCATTCATTCCCTATTTTCCTGGTTGACTCATTTCCCCCTCTCCCACATTCCCCTTTTTCACTCGTTGGACTTTTGCAGTAGAGCCAGTACGCCTAAAAAATAAGAATCGTCATCGGGCTAAAGGAAGCAACCTCCCTCCCTCTCTCCCTCTTGTACTACAGCTTTTTGGGGGATTTTTTGGTTTTGCTGGAAGGAATGTATATTGCCAACAAAAAACTATATTATGGGCTTTTGTGCATTGTTGTACTTTTTATGAGTTTGCAAAGGCACTTTTCACAGCCATTTCCACAAACATTATTTCAACATTAACATTTATGAAGTCCATTTGCCTCTCTCTCTCTGTCTTCCTCCACCACCAACTCACCCTCGTATTCGTATACCAGAGCAAAAGGCACATACATCTGTATCTGCTGGGTTTCGGAACATAATATAAGAACTCGCAAAGAAGAAGCAGAATGCAACTTTACTACGTATATCAACGCCTCGCCATCCATATGCTCCTTTTCCGATTTTCTTTTGCAAGTCAAACAGAATAAAGAATACATGGCCACCAGTAATAATAATAATAAGTAGTGGTGAAGTTTTATCTTCTCTGTCCTTATTTAGCTCGATGATGCTATTTGTGTTTCGTGCAGAGCGTATGACTACGTGTGTGTGTAAAAAATAAAAGCCAGAGGATTTGTTCTTGCTTAACACAGCTTTAGTCTTTTGCAAAGTAGCTATAATTTCTTTTCTGCTCACTCACGATCAGTGCACACGGGGTAGGAGGATGGAGAGAGATGCAAAGAGAATGTGGATTTTTATAGGAGCGTTTCCCACTTTATCTATAACTATTATTACCATGTTGTGTATATAAAAGTGTAGACAAACAGAATAATTTGCTAGCAAATTGGATGTGATTTGACACCATCAACTATTAAAAAGGAAACAATGTTGATAACCGATGAACCAACTGTGGTGAATGAGCATGATGATGAAGGTCATTTTGTAATCCATTGTATTGTACAATATTGTGGTAACCCTCGAAAGAGAAAGTTTTTATCACCTGTCTAGAAATAACATTAATACTTGTATCTAGTACGTTATGCAGTGGCGTATTTGTGCCAATAGGGTGATAAAATGTAAAAAAATCATTTATTTGAAAAAACAAAAACGGGGTGATTCTGATTTTATAACCGCTATAATTCCCATTATTCGGTGCAACTGGGAAATAGAAGGAGTGCTTGATGAGAAGACAATGTGGACTTGGTGGAATGTGAAAATCCCGAGAACATGGAGGAAAAAAGACGAACGTTGTTTAATGTTGTCAAATAGAGGATTTTGGTTCCTGCATCTTCCAAATTGGAAGCTTGTTCAAAAGCAATAGTATGGAAGGAATGCAACGCAGTCTAAATATTAGTATTATTATTACGGTTATGAGTATTGCGAGTGAAATGACTATTACTATTAGCTTGCCCCTACTGATCGTGAGTACTGAAAACTATTGCTGCTTGTTGCTTCACCCGTCACAATGACAAACTCTAGGATTGACAAATTCGCAAGAAAAACATCGTCAACCCTCATCTGACATAATAAAGGAATAGGGAAAGTTCAAATGGAAAAAATTTAACCGAATCTGTACGTAAGAAGCTTTTGAAATTGTACATCTTTGAAAATTTTGAAATCCTTGTCAAAACAAGTAACACGCTTTTGTGCTCGCCAACTTATTGTTTTGTCAAAGTTACACATGAAAATATTGTTTTGTTGTAATGATGGCAGTAATGCTCGTTGTGTTGTTCAACTTTGACGAAAACGTTATTTCTCCACAGCGCAGATCAGTGTGTGGGTATGTGTAAGAGAGAAAAAAAGAGAATGACACTCTCTCTTCATTTTACACACCTGTCATTCCCGCTGGTTGATGGACCCCTTATGATCACTGCAAGTATGTGGTGCTTGCATGCAAAACACGATGGGAATTGCCAAATTGTAAACTTGAATGAATCATTGTTGACATCACGTACACCTTTTCATCGTTATTGTGTTTACTACTTGGGAAATTGTAACTCTAGTAGTCGACTTTAGTAGGCGTATAGTTTATATCACAAGAAAAAAATGTACAAGTACGCTACAGTCATTTTATTACAACAACCCTACCTTCAGAGAAGTAACTTAATCTATTCTGGTGTTCACATCAGCACCCAATTTACAACATTACGGTGCCAGTTACTGGAATGGGTTATACAATGGCTTATTTTCGCCAATTTTTTGTAGTATTTTGTATCATAAAAGAAATCAAGGCATAATACACCCACGTATTTCAACTAATTTTAAATGAGCTGAATTTTTTTAGAATTTTTTCTGCCCATTAATGAGCTACCTAAGCCAAGGAGGTTTCCCAGTAATTTACCCTTTCCATGGAAGCTAGCTTAGCTGACGTGTTTTAGCAACAGTCTAAAACCAAAATAACCTTTGAAACACGAGAGAAAAATGTGGCGTGAGAAACCTGAGATAGTAGAATATGCCTTGTATACGATAATCTACCTGTAATTTCTCACGTGTTTTTTTGTGCTACGAAAATAAAAAAAATTGGACCCGTCAGAAAAAATAAAGAAAACAGACATCGTGCTTAGCACCATCAACGGATAGGCGGTGGTGTAGTTGGTGTAGCGTGCTTGTAAAGTAAACGTGCGTGAAACACAAGGCGAATCCTGTTCAGTCTGTTGGGTGCATATCTATTTCAACAATGAGCCCGACTGCAATTCAACTTCATCATTATCCTGATAAAATGAATGGAAATAGGAGGAAAAGAAATTGTGAGTGTGGGAGGAGGAGAGATATTGTATTTTACGATGTTGTTCTCGCTGTTCTTCTGTTCTTGGAGCAAGTAGAGGAGAGAGAGAGAGGCTCAAAATGAATATTATTAGTTTCCTGTAGCTTTCGTGTTATGAACTGATAGAGAGAAAGAGAGAGAGAGAGAGAGAGAGAGAAAGTGGTGCCGAGTGGGTGTGTGTTGTACGACGCGTTATTGCTCACATTATTCACTTCACTCCTCTAGGGAATATTTAATAGCATGTCACTTAACACAAAGTTCGGCAAAGAGTGTGTGGCTGGTTCTTCATAGAATTGTGTATGCTAATCAAAAACTTGCCTCGGAACGTTTCCAGTTGCTAAGCAAATGCGCCGTGAATTTTAACTCCACAGTGGAAAGCAAATTCCTCTACTAATTGTAATATTGATGTGGAACGTCTCAAATCACCCCATTAGGACTTTTTATGGCCCAGCCGCCACATTTGCTTAAAAAAGCACACACATGCGGCCATGCAAAATTTATACCATGTTCACGGTTAGTACAACAGCATGTAAAACATGATATTATATCAAATTATATAAAATATCAAAAACGAAAAATAAATCAATTAAAGATTTAAAGCAATTACGTCTTACTGATCACAATTTAAAATCCGCCAATAAAAACTTTCGCGTTTCGTTAAAAATTTCATTTCGTTCCCCATCCTTCTTACAGTGCAATTAGGCTAAACAAATTGGCAGTTTATTTATTTTTTGCTGAAATCGTACATGCAACGCAAAAAAATACACAAACATTCAATAAAACAATTTCAGCTAGTAGTACCTCTACCCAATAACCGAAACGCTTTGTTGCCAAGACTGGTTTGTGTGTAAGACCTATCATCACTACACAGTCCTGTTATATTACAATACCATGCCATTGTCAGTTGCCTAAAATCTCCCGCTTCTTTCGGGTCTTAAAAATACTTAGGCATACACCCGATATGTTTCCATGCTTTCCGGGTTTCACCATTTCCCCTGTAAATTAAACAAGGGATTGTGAAATAACAAAGCACACGCCGTGTGCAGCCGGAAAAAAATAATGCATGTTTTTGCTCGTTCCTTATTCCTTCATCAACACAGGGTGGTTATTTACTACTATTTATACAATACCGGTTTACCTGCTATACATTCCCTACTTCTCTTTTCTTAATACTCTCTAATAATAACGTAGGTATCAACTTGATTCTTTCCCTTTCTCGCACATCCATACACGTTTTGACCATCAAGAAAAAGAACGAGAGAGGGGAGGGGGAGGTAAGGAGAGAGAGAGAGAAAAGGTGCTCCACAACCATTTCTTTTCTTCACCTCTGATGCCCTATGCTCGTTTCAAAGAATCAATATCTCATTATGTCTGAATAATTTATACACATTGACGAAGTGAGAGAGCGTACTGACGACGGGCAAAAAATACTAGTCTTTGAACGGAAAGAAAAAAAATGCAGAGAATGGAAAGAATCCACATACTTATATATATGCATTAAATGTATGTAGGTACGATATACTTTAATAGATATCCAGGTACGTTATACAACAATCCACAGCCGAAAAAAAATATAGTAAAATTGGTGTGTGCATGTTGTTGGCAATATTATTTCTCTCATAGTGGTAGTCTTGTTCACTCTCCGGTCTGGTGGTGCTACACTTTCTTCTATCTGAGCACCTCCTTCTTTCCTTTTCTTGTATTTTTTCGTTTTTTGTTTACTACTTGATCAGGTGTACACAACAGGCACTTGATTCAACGGAAAAAGGGGGAAAATATAACAATGAAATGAAAAAATGGTCTTTGCAGATAGGCGAGGAAATAGTATACAGTAAACACATACAGTGGTTGGACAATGTTTACGCTTTTTCTCTTACAAGTATACTCTTCTCACGGATACTTACAAACAGTGTAACTTTTTTATTCATTAAAGCTGTTTTTCGTGTTGCCCACTTGGCCGTTTTCTTTTACCCTTGCTCAACTACACAACCACCATCACCACCACCACACACTTCACATGATTGTTACGTGAGTGGTAATAATTACCAAAGTCACTGGGTGAACACATGTATAATATATCATTCCTTTGTATTCTTTTCGTTGGGAAAGACCAGCGTGGGCCTTCTTGTTCTAATCTGAAGAAACAAAATAATTTCCTTTTTCCGCAAAGCGTCTCCTTTTTTCTACTGGTGTCTCCCCTTTCATTGGTGAGAAAATGTAAAGGGATTTTCATTGATCCAGCGAATTAATCAAATTTATTAATTATTAATCCTTTTCCATGCATAAACTTGACGGTGGAAAGTGGTGGCGGCGTTGTTTGTACGGTCGGTTTCCGTGTTAAGGTCGCATGTGTGAATAATACAAGCCGGGAGGAAAGTAAAACTTTGTTGGGGATGACGGAGGGATCACAACGCCTACATGTTTAATTTATTGCTGTTATTTTGTGCGGCAAGGTTTTGGTTGCTTTTGACTGTTGACATCTATTTAACTGGGAAAAAGAAGAAAAAAGGAAAGAACAGCAGAAGCAGTGAGTATGGTGATGATGATGGCGGCTATAAGGAAGATGGTAATGAGGAGACAATAAAGTCATGTAAAGACATGTTTACTTCCTACTACTACTACAATTCATTTTAAGACTATTCGTGCGTGGCAGTTTGATAATGACTGGAATGCATGAAATGCTTCAGAATTGATGACAGGGTCGGTGGAGGTAAACAAGCTATCTTTCTTAGCTGCCTGTGTCTCGTCGTGCGGAGTAGAGATTTTTGCAGTTGTACGGTTTCCTAAATGTCGTCTTGCTCGTCTACATACACAGGAGCAGTTACAGTAGCATCATCATTTTTCTTCAAAAAACAGACAGACGCGGTGCGTTTTGACGAAGACTTGTCAACCTGGAACCCAAGAATATCTAATCATAATAATCGGTACAGTCAAAGGAAGATCGGACCAAGGTACAAGAGCTATACGACTACTAAAATGGGGACAAACATGAAGCTCACTAGCAAAACTTATCTGGCTTCCTGGCTCCCCAGTGGAGAACGTAATAGGATGGAAGACAAGTGTACAATGGGAACATCAACACTTATTTACTTATGCATTATGCCCGTTATACGATTATTTCCTTGTCTCGTCATCAACAAGATCACAAACTTATTGACGTTCGTGCGCCTCTCGCATAAAAACAGCAACACCACTACAACTGCCATCACGAAACAGGAAGAAAACCTACGTTTCATTGGGAAATTGTCGGAACTTTTGGGTTTTGAAAGACACAACACGGGTTGCACATCTGCCTCTCATCTATTTCTATCTACCTCACGTTTTCTTGTAATTCTACATACATATTCCCTTGTACTCTTACTGGTTTCTTTTCCAAACTGTCGTTGGACTCACTAGTTTATTTCTCTCATTCATTATGTAATCATGTAATGAAGTTCCTCCCTCATTTCCTCTCCTGTTCCCGGTCCAACTTGGATTGAGTAAGGGACAGGTTGACAGAGTGAGAAAATAATAAAATTGTACCACATGTTGTATAAAGCATCACTACAAGCACACGGCAGGGTACTATATTACCCTGTTACCAGGCTTCAACCCCCACGACCAAGATCAAGGTTACATTTTATCATCATTTACCGCTTGTTCTTTAACAAGTGCGTCCTTTGCGCAATGCATTAGAGTGCGCTTACAAATTTCAAAAAACATTCATGAACCAGACTCACAAACTGTGCCTAATTGCATGCTGGAATTACAAGAACTCGCTCGGTGGCTTTACGCAGACTGTTTTGCGATAGCGTCACATTCCTCTACACTAAAAATTTAATCGGCGTTACGCTGGTAACGTAGGTAACTTCGCATATTTATAGTCACCAAGGTACAAAAATACTAAAGAAAAAAATAAACTTAGTTTGTATGAAAGTCAAGGCTGCTTTCTCTCTTTACTTTTGCTTTGCGTGAAAGTTTTTGAAAACATTCTTGTGGCTATCCCAAGGGGAATCTGCTTTTATGTAAACTTACACATCATGCTTTTACGGACATCTACATAAATAAATACTTGTACACAGTCGTATGCCGTATTTATATACGTTTATTATTTACTCACCAACTAATGTGCAACATCGTGCGTTCGTCTTGGTGAGCACACAAACACACACATGATGATGTGCTTGTTTTTTTTTTATCGAAGAGAAAGTGTGTGTTTGTGTTTACGTGCGTTTGTCGTGCTCTTTCTTGATCTTTTAAAAACAATAGCACTAGTCTCGTGACGCTTGTAGCAACAGCAAAGCTTTTACAATGAATCAGCAAGATTCGTCGGAGAATTTCATACTCATTTTATTTATCCGGTTGCATACTGTCTGTGCCATTAGTTGGTAACTACTAAAAGTGTATTATATGGCCGTTATTCACATATGTGGGCATGTGTTGAGGTTTCCCCATTTTCTCCTCCATTGCTCGTGTGCTTGCTACGGTGCTTATAGCTAGGTGCTCCTGAGATATCAGTAATTTACATGGTACATACATTAATATCAAGACGTGCAACCAAGAAAATTTCAAGGTAGACAATTCAGAGGCACACGTACATATGCTGTGTAATGATAAGTGGAGTGTCGTTTACCTTAAGACAACACACGTTTTGAATACACGGCCACACTTGTAGAACAAAACAACCGCAAGGCACATTATTAAACGTGTTATAAGGAAAATATGTGGACATGATAAATGTTGGAATGTAACAGGCTCGTCGTAAGAAAGGAATGTCACCCAAGAAAGAGCAAAAAAAAACAAGAGGAAAAGCGGCAGCAAAAAAAGAATGAAAGTTACATCATCATGAAGGAAGGGAGAGAAATAGTATTATCAAGATGTACACGCACACACACACACACACACACAAAAGTTATAGATTAAACAGTTGAAAAAGCTTGAAAGGAAACAGAAGCTGACTCTTCTTCTTTCCCCTCATCTCCATCACTTAACTCCTTGTCGCTGTCATAGTGTAGGTAGCATTTAAGTAGACGACAACGTTCCGCGTTATATTTTTTCCACTCTTCCTTGTCTTGTCCTTGTACTTGTTCTTCCTCTTTTAGAGACAAGAGAAAGGAGAAAATGAGAGAGTGGGATAGGAAGAGAAGAAAAGATGAGGCAAGAACCACCAACCGAGTGTGTATTTATGGTACGTTATATGTTCTGGTGGCAGTCTCTGTTGTTAGTTGGTAGGTTCATTGTCGTGTCAACGGGTAAGACTTAATTTGAGAGCAATGCTATTCATTTGCATTCATGTGCCGTCTTCCATTCTCTTTTCTTTCTATCCCATTATTATTAGTATTACTACGATGACGGCAATACGTGTGATGTGGGTGATGGTGCTGGAAAACACACTGTCTCCGTACGTCCTTATCTGGCACATTGCTATACATATTCCCCGGTAACACAAGTGTGGTGAATGTGGAGGCAACCCAGATAGAGAGAGAGAGAGAAACCATGAAAACGTTGTTTTACGAGTAGGAAAAGAATGCAAAAAGAGGAACAGGAACACCAGGAATCATTGTAACTATTATAGTAGTTAACTTGTTCTAAAAAGAGAAAGTGGGAGTATAAAAGCCTCGTTTTGTGGTTCTTTTATGCATGCATGTACAGAGAGACACACACACATTTCCCGATTGGTTTCCTACCTTCCCTAGCCTCATAGAGGAGGAGTAAAAACCGTTAAATCTTTTTTTAGAATGCTTAATCCTCTCAAAATGCTCTTTTCAAATGAACAACCTTTCTGTATTATTCCAAGGAAAAAGAGAAAAAGATCAAGTCAATTGTCGCATATACCCCCTTGCCACGTTTGCACTGTATTTGCAAGAGTTTAAGACGCACGCCGAGCACAAACGCATTTTGTAATAGAAGCTGACTTAAAAGGATCGGAGTAAACTTGTTCTCTGTCAAGAAGGAAAACATATAAGAATGGGAGAAAATAAGGATAAAAGGAGGATATGTTCATGGGTAAAAAAGTGAGATAAGATTATACCAAGTACGCTTGGCAATAAAACGCGTGTTATGATACCAGCGGTGGCGGTGGTTGCAAGGCAGCAGCAGCAGTAGTAAAAAATGTATATCAAGTGCTTTCCAGTTGTGTATGTTGAGGTTGCAAATACCAGAGACAATGTGGGATCAGGGTGTTGGCGTTATGAAAATGTAAAAAAAGAATGTATGTAAATGTACAGTTTGTTCATAATTTTATTCATATCGGTATATTATTCTGCTATATGTAGGGAGCATGTGCATAGTACGTCTGGTCTGGTTTTCAGTCTGCTTTCAATATATGATTATTATGATTATATACAGATGAAGTTATTGAAAGTCATTGACTTGGATACATCTAGTACGGCGGTACAGCACAAAAGAAATATTCTTCCACCGGATGACCATTACGACTGGTTATTTGGTTATTTCTTTTCTTTAGCAAAAAATGAAGATGAAGGGGAGGAGAAAGGGAGAGGAAAAGAAGACAATATCTGGAACAAGTGTACATTGTATGAAGCTACGTATACATATTTGAGCAAACACTTTGTCGGATGTATTGTTTGACATGGACACCAACGATGAAAACAGTGTCAGTACATTTAGTTTACTCATCTTGAGGAAAAGAAAAAAGATATTGGTGGTGTGTGGCAGAGCTGCTTTATTTCGTGCCGACACCACTATCGCATACCCCGACCAACGAAATTCTGCCATCTATATTTCCACCCATTTAGACAATGACTAAATGGAGCCAATGGAGATGAAAATTGCGCAGTGGTGGTTGCCAAAAAATCACTGACATACATATTACCTATAAAAGTCCATTTTGAGGACTCTCTACTCACCCCACATACCATGCATAGGTGTATAACATATGGCTTAGTCGCAATGTCAGTCTGGAGGAAAGTTCATAGTTGGAACGTGTATCCTCCCATTTAGCAAATACTCCACTTTCCACCGTTAACCCCCTCTCCCCCGGCTTCTTGCTTGCCTACCAGGAAACATGTGAAGGGCCGTATCATGATGAGGATAATATTGTTGATACGCTTATGCCTTCTACCACCATAACCGGCAATAGTTTCATACAAGAGTATCTTTATATTTATCCTGACTACAGGAGAAAAATGGTAAAACGTGTGAGAGAAAAGCCTGTGGCATAATATTTACTCTTGTTAAACGATGCTCTGGAGAGCCGGCTGGTAAGTGTGCAGGGAATCACAATCACAACAAGCTTACGGGCCATATTTTACGAAACCCGGGCCAATATGCATACCCGACACAGAAATTTAAGTTGTTGTGGGTACAACCCCATCCATGCTTACTTTCCTTTGTAAATAAATGTTTGTTGAAACATGCTATCGTCCTCGACAAAAATGTGCATCTTCCGGTGGTAGTAGCCGCAAACAGAGAGGTACGTATACACACAAAGTAAACGACGTAAAATTTTGTTACTTTCTCTCAGCTCTCAACTCAGCTTTATTTTAGAAACTGTTTTGCAAATTTACTTTTTTTTCGCGGAATGAGCCCTCACTATCGTACAATGAGGTTGAAGGCCTGCTGGTAACCATTCAAAAGGACGATTGCCCTTTTGCAGCGGTGGTGGTGGAACTGGTATGAAACTACAACTAAATTATGTAATAGGTCTTCCGTTTCTGGCATGAAATGCGAATGCCTTTGGTACGTAAATAGGTGGGTATCCGCCACAATGGAGCAAACTATTGACTGATTAGGTCAAAACTGGCTATCACAAACTCCACAATTCTACATCCATTCCCAACCAATCGAGGAAAAGTGTAAAGGAGGAAAAATCCAAAAGGCTGATGCAAAATTAAGTGCAATAAGTGCATCTGCCAGGGAAGAATTATTTCTGCCTTAAAACTACTTTGATACTCTGTCTACATGCATACACATCCGCTGCTAATAATTTACCAAACCTACTCTTACTCCCACTGCCAAAACAATTCTTTTTTGGCATAAACATGCCCGATGAAACATCAATGTCAGCGTGGGCTGCCATACGCATTGAAAGTCACTTGATGGAATAATACAGCACGGCCAATTTTGGTGAAAGCCGATAACAGTTTTCCTTGAGGCCCTTTAAAACTTGTATCTACCCAAGTGAATCCTCCTCCGTCTCCTCCCCCGCCTGCTTGCCCTACTTACTCCGTTGTTATTACTGTTGTTGAAAAACATTGGATGTATACATAACAGCAAACACGAAGATAACGCGTAAAGTAGAGAAGGCTAAATGTTTTTTTGCCTCATTCAAAAGCGTAAACAAAACTGGTGTGTATGAAGATAACAACCGCACGAAACGACGACGGCAGCAGGAACAACAACAGCAGCAAAAACATAACATGACCAATTTGACCAATTTTTTCAACACGTCCACAATATTTTCCGCTTGAACCGCAAACTTCCTTCTTCATATTTTTTTCATGCAGTGCATGTTTACCCTCTCATCATGGATGTATTATCAACATTAGGACGGTAGCATGCATGCATGCCATATTGCTACGCGTGTGTACTCATACAATATACAACAGCAAGACCGAGATAGCTCTTTTCCTATTTAAACTTTCCCCGCAATTGTGTTTGCTGACCTACTAAAGCGTTTCGTTACAATGTCTGTGCTCAGTGTTCTTGCCGACATGAGATAATAATCATGGACAACATGGTTTTTTTGCTCTTCTCTCCTTTTTATAATTGAACGCACGTGAAAATTGTGCAGTACACAAACACATAGGTCGTGACCACGATGTGGCGATGATGATGGGGTGCACAACAGCATAAAGCGCAAAAGTACGTGTTGACCCGAGTTCAGAGGCTTACGTTGCAAGAAGATTACTCCAAACATACCGGTCACTGCGAGGAAGAATGAAATTGTGGAATAGTGAAACAATAAGTTTGTGAGTCAAAGAAAGAGAATTTATTCACGGGCGTACTTTTGGCTTTTGAAACAAAAAAAAATCGATTATTTTTTCTCTTTTTTTTATTAAGTCAGCAAAGCACGAGAAGTTAATACGTACTTTGCGAATTACATGAATAGCATAGATAAATACGGCCAAGTTTAGTAGTTTTTTACGTTTTTTCGAGAAGAATAACTGTTTGTCAGTTGAAAAGGTTTTACTCTTTATGAAAGGAAACTCTAGTCCTTTTAGATGGCACTGGGGCATTTCGTATTACCCACTTGTTTTAATTCTTTAAAACCCATTTGGCATTTTTATTGTTTTTGTTTTATTTTTTTCTCTTCTTTTCTCTTCCTTTGTCTTTCCTCTGATTGTAGGGGTAGTGCTGGTGCTAGCAAAAGTAAACTTGCCTACAACCAGTCAAAATTGCTTTTTATGACGAGGATCAAGTGTACAAACCTGTGTGTATGTGGGTGCATGCTCGCATACGTGCTCACTTTTTTTAAATGGCTTTGTTTTTCGTTGTAGTAAAACCTTCATAAATATAAGCCTTTTCATTATTTATTACGTATTCAGGTCAACGAAGAGAAGAAAAAAATAAGTTTTTTTTCTCTCTGCAGGATCTCCTGTTACACGCAACCAGAAAGGAACCAAGTTATTGTGAAATGTATAGCCTCTGAGCTATGCAAACATTCAAAGCATCGTCACACAATAACAAAAAAGAAAGCTTTTTTTGTGCTGGTGCGTACGCATGTACTATATGCACACCAGTATTTCCGGAAGTATTTATATGAGCTGGGATACAACATTTATGAGAGAGGGAGGGACATAAAAAAGGGAAAGAGCAAAAGTGAAAACAAATTATGTGAATTCATAATTTAATTATTTTGATTTAGCAAGCTTTCATATTCAAAAGAAGATATAAAATACGGCATACTCAGGGATTTTGAGATCTTAGTTCCGAAACCAGAAATATGACTGTTTTATGTTTTAAAAATCTACCAATTGAACAGCTACAATTTGTCATTTTAATACCACTTAAAAATAACTTGAAAACGCACGCACGTTGTGGCACACTTAAAAAGTGACATGCAATTGTCACTTATTACACTTACACCTTGTAATAAGGTTATATATCTTTGACAGCGGAGTTGTAGCGTCAACCTTAGATCCAACGATATCAATGAAAACACAAAAAGTGGATCATAATGTGTAGGTATACGTATACCAACAACTGTCGTGTTTAGTACGAAACGGTAAAACCGCAAGATTGTCGTTTACGTACGTATGCGTGAGGGATATAACAGCAACACACTTGCTAGTAATAATAATACAACTAATACGACTGTACAGAGAGTGCAGGGAATGAGAGAGTAAAATGTGCGTACGTCTAACCTTTCCATTTTCTTTGCAAACAATTTCCCCAACTTTTCCCCTTCCGCTTACACGCTTACTTCCATCCCGTGCCGACATCACCATCTCTCCCCTGCCAACATTCAGGTTTTTACTATACATACAGCTGAGCTACTTTTTCTCATCATATCGCACACACACCATGCATGGGCTCCGCCTGTCTACCAGCGCTGTGGTGTTCAACTACCGTTAAGACATTGCTAAATTGAGTGTGTAAAACTAGATCTGTGTCAAGTATACTTGATAGAGTTAAAATCTTGGAAAATTCATTTTCCTTTCTCGCTTCTGTTCCTTCTCAAATAAATATTATTATTGGAGTTGGGGTCGAGAGCAAGTAGTCAGAGGGAGAATGAGAGGGAGAGAGAGAGGGAAACACAGAAAAGGGAGAAAAGATAGACGGGGACGACGGAAAAGCACTTTACTGGATGAGTTTTCCTTCGTTTTTTTTGGCACACGCTCCATTACTGTTCCAGCTGTTATACATTTCCTTCTCTTTTGTTCTGTTTTTGTACGCTTGCAACACTTTCTCCTTTTTTCCTGCCGCAAAATTATCCATGATAAGTGCATTATTATTATGTGATTCCGATTGCCGCAAAATTGCGATTGCTGATTATGATGATAACAATAAATCATTTGTTATTAATAGCATTATCACCCCTACTCTTTTCTGGGGTAGCCCGTATCCTATCTACCACCGCTACCAGTTTTGGGTAAATTTGTTTGCAACAATAAATACAGGTTCGGGGCTCGTGGTATCCAAAGAGATAGCACATTTCCTTCTATAACACTTAGTAAAAAAACGAAGCAAATTGTAAATTTGCTACTACAACAACCCTTTTTTGTGTCAATTTGCCAGTGTGTAACAAGTGAGATTTCACCGAAATAGAAAATAGCACCAGGAATGCCCTAATTCTTCATAAGATGACCTGCTACAGAACAGTGAAAATTTGTACGGTTTTAAATGATTCCCTGATTTACGAAATACAAGTACTGCTCAGAAAAAGCATCCTGCTTTGGTGCTCTAAATTGGTTAACCAAGTTTCAAGCAAAAGCGTGTTCGATTATAAATTACTTTTTGAACATGAGTGGGGATGTGCCTAAGCCCTGTAACAACCATGCAAGTGCGTTGTAGATGAGCGTAAAACCAAAGGCTTTATTACCACTTTCACTTTTACTCTCGAGCCACAAATCATGATCAAAACTTTGCTCTTGTTTCCTGTATCCAAAAAGCTGGTGGTTCTGTTGTTTATATAAATACAGCTCGTTACACACATCTTCTCTGTCTCCTTTATGTACGAATACGTGCATGTTTACATACACAAGCACAAAGTTTATGTTAACAAGACTTTGTTTAAGTTTACTCACCAATGTGTAGTAACAAATCAAAAGCAGTGTAAACATGGTCATTACAATTACTAGGCCATCAGTGCTTTGAATAGTACAAAAAGTCGAGTGCCTGTCCGTTAAGCCAGCCAGCAAGCTATTTTTATTGTACGTTTCCACGCAATAATTGGCTAAATAAATAAGTACCAAAGTTTACTTGTGTATTTTATGTTGAGCTGTGTGAACCTCCCTAGTACGTTGACATTGTGAGTGAGGATTATACACTAACAAGTAAATTAAGTGTATATCTGGCAAATTTGAATGCTTCCAAAAAATTCCAAATAATTTGTATAGAATGTCACATTCCCCCGGAAGATCCCAGCTTTGAGCCAACAAGTGTACTAGTTGTTAACAATGCTTCAATTTGTGTATTTTACAGAGAAATTAAACTGATTTTAAGCAATTTGAACACGCTTCAACAAACCGTTATCGTCTGTAGCTTAACTAGTCATGACTTCCTTTGCTCCGGTATAATTCAAGACATATGGTTTAAAACCAGCCTCTGCAATTTGGTACTTTAGTGGAATTTACTAGTCAATATTGCCTGAAATATGTCGTTTTAGTAGGAAATGAACTGTTCGCCCCGTTGAAGATGCTCAAATAGGTAGGAAGCAATGTAATTACTTGGCCAATTAGTTTTTCCAACCGTTGTGCTGGATGTAGTTGTCGTGCTTTGCCGTTAAAATGTCGAATATCCCTCTGAAAACCTCTATTTCGAAAAAAATATAAGTATGACAAGGCTACCATTCAATTTCCCGTACCCGAATATAAAAACACAAAACCTTGGTAAATTAGGTAGCTCCGAATAAATGATTAGAAGCCAATAAATGATTTCCAGTATCTCACTAGAGAATTTTAGTAACAAGTGCAACGCGTGAGGAGTTACGGAATTGCTGGAGTCTCAGCTCGGTGGTTACTACGCCAAAGTTCTCTGGTTACATAATATCCTCCTTTTAAACTTGTAGAGACTTACGATATTAACCAGTAAATTGCTAAGTAGCTGTATATATTCGTGGTTTTCTCCCAAATTTAGTGGAATAGGAGGAAGTGGCATGTCCATTCAGTATCCGCCATTAAGAAATTACGACTTTATGACTGACTAAAGATATTCCCAAGCACTAAGCACCAATACTTTCTCAAGTTGTACAGCCAATTTAATCCCATGTTCCATGAATTGCGTAACCGGATTTAATTATACGGCAACTTTCATCAATATTCATGAACCAAAATTTGAAAAGAGGAAAATAATTTTCTCTCTCCAATAAAATTCAAACCTTTTGAGAAAAATCAATACTCTCCATCTATTTACGCATCTTTGGAACTATAATACTCCGTATTATTGTGTGTGTATTACGTGCGTGAGCTAACATTTTCTGTCGTCGGTGAGTATAATTTATTAGTACATAATGCATCATGCAATGTCCTTTTCAGTGGCGTCGATTTTGATTGGCATTTCAGAATATTTCTTGTCTAGAAAGAAGAGGAGGTGTAATCTTCTCTTTAAAAATTTAATAACTCGTTGTCCTTCACCGCTGCAAATACTCAATTGCTTGGGGCGTTCTTCGTGGCCTAAGAACACTCATAGCTTATACCTGGTTTTCCGTTTGTAATGCAAGTAGCCAGTTTAGACTAGTTTATCTCATTACGGCCTCATGAACCAGGGTAATATTAGATTATTCAAAACATAATTTAGAGTATAATAGGCTTCCCCATTGTACCTGTCTTCTGTATCTCTTCCGTTTTTTTTCAAAGGAAGTGAGCATGACAAATGGCATTGTTCATTGAAAGTACGTCCATTTAATATTCGTACAATCCATTTACACCACCACTCGGGTAATATGATAATGTTTCCTTTTCCCCTGCTCACTTGCTCATCATCATCATCATCATCGTCAACAACAACAACAGCATTGCGATTATTACAAGGTTTAGCTTCGCATGCATAATACGCGTGGAAACACAGTTTTTCTGCTTGGTTTGTGGCATTTCCCTCTTTGTGCATCACCGGAATAATCCAATTTTCGTTATAACTCCTCCTCCTCTTCTTTTTCTTCTAGAAACGATAGACCAGCAAAAGTGGAACCCTTGTGGCCGATTTAGCTGTGTCAGCAGATGATATTACACTCCTTTTTCTTTCTGTCTCTGCATTTCGTTGCCTTCTTGTAAATATGTAGACATCATTTTGTACATAAACCTGTGCTATATATATACAGCGAATGCTTATAAAGGTAAAAAATTGTAAGAATGAAGGCAGACAGGCTAAAAAAAATTTCAGCCCCTCTCATTAATTTTATTTCTGCTACTACTCATCCTAAATGTAAATAAATATGCTTTCTCTCATAACATTACCGGTAGAGTACTTTCTTCTTGCCTTTTGTTTACCGTCTTAAGTTTGCTATTTCATCGCCACCCATTATCACCCACCATCATCGTTGTTTCAACTTTAGGCAACCAAAAACGCTCAGTTTTCAATGCAAGAGCAGCAAAGCCGACATAGTCGGTGTCACTTGGCCCGGCCTGCTTCATTCCTTCACCTAAATTAGTATGTGCCGCACAAGTTTCCGCGGATGACGGCTAGACTTACGTAAATTTACGATTTGTCACTTTTAATGTACGAAAAATTCTACGTTGCCTTTCTGGCTGAAAAGCGGCTTGTCAGCGTTGTCGACGCAATTGTACAGCATCGCTACTCCAATGTATAAGCGAACTATAATTGTAGGAGAATGTTACATCGCCTGACATTACCTTGTAGTTACATATTTTTTCACTATATTTGGTAAACGCATACATTTTTTCCTTGACGGGAAAAAGTGTGTCACTAGTAAACGTTTTTAATGATGAAGGGTAAATAAGAATAATTATCGAAATCAAACACCTAGTCCAGCCAAACCCAAGTACGCACATAGTTAGCTATGTTCCTATTGTTCCTTTGTCACATACAATACGTGTGCAGAGGATTGCTTGTCACTCTACCTAACTTATCCGGCAAACATTTCAGTGGTACAATGCTACTTTTCAGGTATTTTTCCGAAACCAAATTTGGATTTTAGATAACTGTTCGATCCACGTTATAAATTGCAAGCCTGTTATTCGTTTCCTTTCCTGGGCACGTATACAGATACGCATAATAGTTGATAGGGTGTATAGGTGTGTCAAGGGAAACTAAACTTGTTTTCCCTCCGGTGATCTTTTGATGCTCTTGTACGAGATAGTACAGCGTTTGGAAGTGGTACCAGGGTTGCCAGATTGTGACATATGTACAGCATGTATTATGCATGTGTTCTCTTGGTAGTTGAATGACTTTAGTTTAATAAGTCACAATTGTACCCAATTTTCATTCTTGTAAGTAAACAAAACAGTAGTAGTGTTGGTTTACTTGGAGTGAGAATGAGATGCATAATTATACACTGAGAGACAGACCCACGTTGGTGAGCATGTTTTTGGGGAGCACTGATTTCAAAAGGTGGAAAGTTGTACAACATGCACAAAAAGTACGTTTGGTTGAAACAAGGAAGCAGTAAAATTTCAGGATGTAACAACAGGAAATCCAGTTAGTCGAGGTAAATTACTGGGATTCTCCACCATTTCCAGCGTATAGGTGACCTTATAATATATATACTTTGTATACGTACATGCATATGACCAGGTTCCATCCACAAATTGTATTTGAATTTACGTCTACCTGTCTTTACAGATTTTCACAAAGCGACTCTCTGAAAAGATAGCCATAAATTGTCGAGAATTTTACTGATGCTGTCACTAGTTCTTCTGCCATTCCTTTCTCCGCTGTCCCACGGATTTGTGCATACCACGGGTGTAGTCGCTTAGCCTCTTGTCACAAGTAATTACGTAGACATGCTAACAAAACAAGAGGTCAGCCCTTTCTCCTTTGATGCAAATGGAACCACTTGGAAAGTAGTGGTAAATCTAACATTGGCATCACAGCAGCAGCAGTGGTAATGCAATGGTGAACAAGACATACATATATATATATACATGAAAGCCACACAAGATATTGATTAATTTAAATTTTGAATGAAGAAATGAATGACTAATGATATAAAGTGAGCTTGTGCCGTCGGAGTCTTGCAGACTAAAAGTCTAAACTTGTGGTTGATTGTGTAGATACACAAGTGTGTATGAGCCCCGGAAGGTAGTCTGAATACCACAGCATCATCGTTGATTGTCGGATGAAATACTCAATACATGCATACATCATGAAGAAGGTAATAGTGGTGCCTAGAAAATCTAAACATTTGAACATATACATTAATTTTTATATAAGAGTACCTACTGTACTGGATACAAAGTTGGCATTACAAAAGGGGAAAGGTAAAATGCGCTGTTTTTATTATACACCTAGGCTTTAGGTAAAAAGTAGGGTAGTCCTGTTGGCTACTGGCTCATAGGACAATTTTACCTGGTCTCCCTCTTTTTCTTCCCGTCCTATAGAAACTTTCTTCATGTTATTATGCATTGGCTCTCTGACTCTTACTGACGATGAGTGAGTGGCTTACGAAAATGGGAACATTGTTGTAGAAACGTAAAAGTCGCAGTGATGGAGGCAAAAACTCACAAATAATGCACACCGACCTGGCTACGTTTAAATTCTTGCTATTGCCCCACTCATTTATGCTCACTTATTTCCTGTCGGCACACACACGGTGATGTAAAATAGGTGTGTGTGTGTGTGTGTTTATATGTAGGTACCCCAAGACGACGACGTAGTAAATGATTGAACAGTCTAGCCAACTAACTATTTACATTTTAACCGGGGACTTTGATGAGAAATCCGGTTTTCACTGAGAAAATGAGTATGTGTTTGGCAGGCAATGATATATTGAGACACGCATATACCTACATCACTTTACATTCTTGGTATAGAGAAACCACTGTTACAGCCAGAGACTTATTAAGGTTGTGGTTACCGTCCGTCCGACCGTTTCAGCTTCGTGTCTCGCGTATACACAATGTTATAGTGGAACTTTTAAGTTGATCAGCAAAAATGTCATTTCTTGAACAGACATGATTCCTTTTTCGATTTGGGCACTTTATCAAATGAAGCGGTCTCCCAACAAATCTTTCGGAAATGCAGTGCAAAATTCACATTTGAAGGTACTGTACCACTGTGGTGAACGCGAGTTAAAAATTGTCTTACGTGAAGCATGATTCGAGTTTAAGCATAGTTTCATGTATAACAACAACTGGATGTATACAAGTGTCGGAAACTCTTATGCGGTATTGATATGTGGGCTGACATGCGGTCTCGCTGAGTATNTTTAAGCATAGTTTCATGTATAACAACAACTGGATGTATACAAGTGTCGGAAACTCTTATGCGGTATTGATATGTGGGCTGACATGCGGTCTCGCTGAGTATGATAAGCTGAACAAAAAAAATCCAGTTTTCACCGCCAAACCTTTCCACTGATTTTACCATGCAGCACATCTAATTTTGACATTTTCGTGATAAACTCTGCATTGGGGAAAACGCTGTCACGGGTAGAGGCTGATTATGAGTGACGACAAAGTCTCAAAACCAACTTATGCTGCATACTAATAGTACGACCGGTGACCGCTTCAACGAGAACGAGAGAAGGTCAAGCATATGAAAGCACAGGAGCATGGAAAGCATTTTGTTCTGTTTCTGTCTGTATAACCACGACTAATTTTACCTCTTTCTTTTTCGTTTCGCCAAAAACAGAACATATCGCATGTATGACAATATTGTATGTTCCGATTGTTTGTTTTATCCAGTGATTTTATTTGTGATAATAATACGGTGGAGAGGGAATACAAGCATAATATTTTTGCTTTTGAGTCTGGTTTAATACAATTTGTGGCAGGGTGCCATACAACATAAAAGAAAGTTGCCCTTTGATGATGAGGGTGATGATGACGATAATAATGGACTTGCAATTTCAATGCCAATGGTTTTTATTGCCTTTTTTCTACTTTTCATACCTGACAACCAAAGCTATGGTTAGAAGCAAGAGAAAACAAAAATAAAACCACGAGTTGTCCACTTTGTCATACTTATTTATCTGCTTCGACGTACAAAATTACATACTAGTAGACTTCATCAGGCATCACGGTTGTACAAGTTTTTAGTAAGCTGCAAATGTACACTACAATTATATATTTGTTATTTACCATCCGCCATTTGGCTGTATATTTTCAAAGTACACAGTTTGAATAATTGCTTGTTCAATATTACTTCTCTCTCAATTATTGGGGGTAATGGTGTCACTGTTGTTATCATGATAAACAGTTTCCCTCCATTTTCCTCAAAAATCTTTTACCAAAAGCCGAGCTTGAGCAAGTTATAATGTACTCCCAAGTTCACTTCACACAAATGCGTTGATTATAATAAAATCAGTGACAAAATCAGAGGAGGAATTGAACTGTGTTGATTGCTTTGATGCTCGGATGTCAAAAACATGACAAGTAAACAAAGTAGGCAAACACAATTTTTTATAAACATAAATTGTACGCACACTATTGAAGATTTGCATAGTATAACTTATACAATAGAAAATAAAAGGCCCCTCTGCGAGAAGCACCCAACAAAGGAAACTGTACCGACCGAAGGAGAAAACTGACGATTGTATCGTGGCACACAGGATAAATCTCTTCCTCTCTTTTCTCTGATCCTGCCTATTTGCCTCGTTCACATTGTTTAAAAATGGGATCAGTACAAGAGGCGAGTGAAGTCACCCATGAATGAAGACATTGCTTGTTCTTACTATACTTTTCTTTCTGTCTCTACCCATCCGTTATTCTTATGCATGCATTTTAACCTCCCCTTGTGAGCACAAAGTCGACAACCACGACGACGAGATTGAAGAAAGGCGTATATGAAATGCAAAGAGAGTATCTTTGTGAGTATTACAACAAAGCAGAAAAGCCAAACAAAAGAAGAAAAAAGGCACAGGAAGTAGTCGAAAAGGAGCATCAAAAAGAATGTTTGCTTGGATTGTCTTCTTTTACAAGTCGACATGAGATAGATATATAGGTAAAACTGTGACGACAAATCATGATGTGGCTGATGCACTGGTATACAGAATAAGGTATGTTATGTTGGACGTAACTTCGATTTCTACTCGCGGCAAAAACCAATTCTAGGTTTCCTTCTGACGTAAGGTAAATAGTTAATAAAGCTTTCAAGTAAAGTGCTTCATGCAATTCTTACATATTTAAATCTGAATGAATGCGCACCAAATTTCTCATAAACCATTTCTTACATTGTCTTCTAGAATTCTAAAATATGTTAGCTTTGATAATCTATCCCGTAATCTTTAAGGTTATATATCCTGTAATTTATTAAGTTACCTGTGATTTTTGGTAAAATTTTTAATTAGATTCCAAGGTATTCCCTCTAAAAATATTATTAAACCTTAAACCTCGTTTATCTATTAATTTCTTGTTGTTGGAACTTGAGGCGTGGCTTTATGTTTTATAGCCAACGATTGTAATTATTATTGATAAAAATATGTACATAATATGTATTTGCATACAAAATGTGTATTTAGAGAGCCATATTGATACCGAAACTACCTGTCCATGATTACTATATTTTATACTGGCATAAATACATGTAAAATGTAGAATATAATATTTCCAGTTCCATTTTACCTTTTTTTTTGCCCTGAAACCCAAAGTCGACGACGATGAAGGACTTGACTTAGAACTACTTTCCGTTCAAGCTGAATGAGTCTCTTGTTCATGGTTTCTCTTTTCCCACCAGGAGGAAACTATGTTTCGGTCGTACAATGTGTCATGCTGTAAAAAAGAAAATTCCTCTTTGCCTCGCGAAAATACCTTTGAAAAAGGAAACCATAATGTTCAGTGGGGAAGCATATTATGTGGAGTGGCGGCAGCAGAGGAGAACGAGAGCGAGGGAAAAGAAGAGTGTGCAATAGAGATTTGTCCTAACCGCATGAATAAGACCTGACAAGAGATTTCGTTTGAATATCAATACATTTATTGCCAGAGGGGATTGATGTCCTTTCCATTCTATCCTTTACAACAGTAGAGAGCATCTACGTATACCCAATACAATACAGCACACACTCGGGCCATATCTAGTGCATGTGCGTAAGTGCCGTATATTGTTGTGTCATGGATCTTGTCCTTGCTTTCGCATCACTACATATTTTTCATGTTAACTTAACAATGCAACTGATTAGTGCTCATTTTATCCACACACACACACACACACACACATTCTCTCACTTTTCCTCTCGCAAAAAAATCCGTACATTATTAACAGGAAATGATGAAGATGATTGGATAGCGTCGCTTTCCCTGTTCCTTTTGCCCCTTGCCATTGTATGCGTCGATCATCTTCTTTTTCTTTCATCTATTCCGGTTCACGCAAACAACGTAACATGCTTTATTCTTTCTTCCCCATCACCCCCTTTCATTTCCCCCTCTTTCCCCGATATAATTTTTTTCTCGATATAACTTTATTCCCTACGAAATGAAAGGGGATGTGATAGTTGCTGGGATAACAGCATTTTACATGGAACCTTGCATCAGCATGTTTCCTTCGCCGAGATGAAAATAATCTGGTGCAAATCAATATTCTATTTGGTGTGCAATTATGTCATATTCAAGAGAGTATTTTATGGTGTTATGGTTTGTGCCGATGCATTAGATGATATGATCACGAATCCTTACAAAAAAGCGTCCCGCGTGTACAATGTCCGTTTGTTTAGTTGTCGACACAGGGTGCACATGTTTCTTGATTTGCTCGACCAGGAGGAAAATCGAATGAGATTATCAGATGAACTCTATTACACATACTTGATGTCATGCACACACTTTCCGAACAATGCTATGGGACAAGACAGATAAAATCTTTCACTCTCTTTTTTCATCTTTTTTTATTTTCTTCTTCGTCTCTCTCTCTCTCCCCCACTGTCTGAGGCATTATCTTTGATACAAAAAAGAACGACAAAACGTTGCACAATATTATTCTCAGGGTTATTTTAGATACATCTAGAGAAAAGGATTACATTTTTTCACTCCTCTCTTTCTCAATAAGAATAAGAAAGAAGAAGCATCAAGAAGAGAAAAGAAATAACAGCAGACGAAAGAATAACATTGAATTGTCTAAACATACGGCAGCTGTGTGTCAATATGAACATTAACTGTGGGTGACACTTGGCAGCTGATAGAAAACCAAAAGATTTCTTATCCCTTCCATTACATGCATTTCCGCTGGCTATGTCGGCTCTACCCTCGTGGAGCTGTACATGCCTACCGCACCGGTACAGCGTATACGTGTCTAAAAAGCTGCAAGAGAGTTATTCCCTTTTCTATAAACATAACACATCTCATTTCATTACATAAAAGCTAGATGAATACAGAGAGAATGGGGAGGGGGAACATGCATGCTTGCAGACATTTTTTGGATACATCCCCATTTTCTAACTTTGCTGTCAACGTTCAAGTATCACACCAGTACGTTCTTTCTATGTATCATTATTACATGAGAAGCAAAAAAAGCAAAAACACTACCCTTTTCATATCTTATTCTCGTTTGAACACTATTTTTGTCGCAAAAAGGTATTTGTATTCTTCTTTTTCTTTCCGCGTCTCTTGTACATTTTTCCTCTTCACTGTGCAATCGTCTGGTTGGGGAAGACCGGGAAAGAAAAGAGAAAAACAGCGTGGTATCATCATCATCGTCATCATCGACGACGTCGTCGTCCTAGCCGTGATCGTGATCACGAAGATGAGGATGTTGCTGAGCTAGCTTGCTCTCTTTCTAGTCTCTTCTTTTCGTTCGCTATTTTTATTTTCCTGACGGGTCTGACTTGTAACTTTGCAAAGCACACAGATACACAGCCAAACGTTGGATAAAAAAAACAGCAGCAGTGGCAATGCAACATCAACTACTCCATCACCACCACCAATGGAAAAAACAGAGCACAAAGTTAGTAGGAGAGAAAAAATGAAGATATCCTTTACGCTTGTTGGGAATGCAGGAGTAGTGAGAAAAGTCTGTGAGTGTTCTGCTGTAATACTACTACTACCACTGTTTTTATCGGGATTGTTACTGAAACATACGGTTTTTCTACTGTCTCTCTGGGGAAATCATTTATCTCCAGTTGAAGGCGGAAGAAAAGTGGAGTAGTACTAGAGACGTGTGTGTCTATGCATTATATAAAATTTACGTCGTTTGAGTGTGTGTGTGTGGCGACAATGTTGCACTATTTAAGCTTAAAAATAAGGAAAAAACAGGCAGCCGGAAGAGAGAGAAAGTGAGATGAAGACAGACATATTTGTTCACCATGATGATATTGCTACATCAGATCAATTCAACAAAACACACCAGCACTTTCCCTTTCTTCATATGTATAACTTCTTTCGCGTGTTTTCCCTCCTTCTTCCTCTTCTCTTGTTTTGGGAAAGAGAAAACGACTCTATTACTGCTGTACTTATTTTTCATACTTTTCCCTTTTTTCAGGGAAATGCGTGAAAAATAAAAACTGCTTCTTACATTGATTTCATCTGCAGCGTGTATCTAAATACTACTCTGGCAATATAATTTGTAAACTTAGCCAACATCCACATACGCGACACAGTGTCGTATTTGTTTAAATGAACGGATTTTTTACTTTGATATTTGTGCCACTTTCACATTCCTGTCACTTTTTTTGTGTAGCATGAACACATTTTTATATTTTTTTAGTCTTTTGTGAAAAAATAGAAACGACGTATGGTTGCATGTTTGTTACGAAATTCTCGGTTAAATGAAGGTTACCGTATTGTGGATTATGAAATAGATCACAGCGGT
Organism: Callyntrura guangdongensis; assembly: GCA_027744295.1. Lineage (NCBI taxonomy): Eukaryota > Metazoa > Arthropoda > Collembola > Entomobryomorpha > Paronellidae > Callyntrura > Callyntrura guangdongensis. The sequence goes on from JAHZNB010004762.1 coordinate 28,138, forward strand.
GATGCATGGTGGGGGAGGGGTGATACAAATAATAAAAATCTGTGTTTGTTGATATGACATGGAGTTAAGAGTAGCATGGATAATGTACACGTCAAGTGCGCCATGCAATATGCATGTCATGAATGCATGGGTATAGAAGTTTCTCTTTTTCTCTTCTCGGCATTCCATTTAAAAGTCGAACTGGATTTGATTCAGGTAGTGAAGGTGAAATTGGGTAAGAGAAAACTGACGTTGATGATTCTCTTTCTTGGTCTCATCCTGTTTGAAAGAAGGCTAATCTGTCAAATAAAATTAAAACGGATAGGTTGTTTCGTTCTGAAAGGGTAAAGAATACGGGAGAAAAATGTCAAACTATTTGCGAACGTTAACGTCAATAAAATGCAAACGTCAGCAGAAGACGCAATGTAGTAAAGTGCTTTCTATTTCTTCCGTACTCCACAATTTCTTACTACCTATATGATAAAGAGTGCATACGCCTCGGTAATAGCTTTTTTCGTAGGTTCATAAGGTACGACTGTGTACAGAGTACAGTAAAATGCCGACATATGTATAACGTCAAGAGTCTAGAGAGGGAATTGAACATCTCATGTTGTTTCTCCCAAAATGATGCATAAAAAGCCTTTACGAAACTGTCGACTTTCAAGTGTCTTTGCCTTTAAACAAAAAATACGAAATGAATTAGCTATAAATTTTACTGATGCCTCATCTACCCGCTGGGGTGTTTTGTATACGCGTGTACATGTGGGATCTATTTTGCTGATATAAGTGATGACGGAGAGTTCATAAAGTCATGATATGAACATGAGTAACATGACTACAAGCACCACGATGATGATGGCGATGATATGGCAAATCCAAAGCCGCACATAGTTGCATTGCTCCTCTCCGTTTACTTCGCTGCACCACCGTACAGCTTTTGCAGAGTCATCAGACAGAATCATGTTATGACTGATCTCATCACCACCATTCACATCTCATACAACTGTAAGATCATAAAGTTTACTCAAGACGAAAACCGAGACCAAATACATACTTGTACGACTTTCAGAGTAAATATGGCCTTTCTCTGTGCCCTCAATTTACTTCTTTCCCATGATCACCGTCATAACGGTCATTTGCAGAGTCTAAAGCGAGAGAGGAAGAGGGGTACAGGAGAAAAACTGGATGGCCAGCACACGTACATATTTTTTCTCGTCATCACTATCCTTCCAAACTTCACTCCTGTTAGTTTTCTATCAGCAAGAATGACAGTTTTTTATTTAAAAATATTGTATGGCCAACTAAACTTTGATACGCGCTTAGAATAAAGTTACAACACCACCAAATAAATAAACTCAAAGAATGACAAATCTTCGTTATTTCTTGGGACAGAGATTCTGGAGCCAAGCGTTGAGGCTTAGCATAGAAAATTGTATAAAAATGCGAATGTCACATCATTAAAAAGACAGTCTATGGCTCTATTGGCTCTTCTTCAGTTCAATATGTTCGTGTTTCAGTGCATCAGCTGTACGTGTACAGTGGTGGGCCGTGGGCTCATTTTCAATCATTTTTGACATTTGATTTTACACGAGGTGTAATTTCAAAACTTAAAGGATACCTCTGCCTCACTAGCACCGCTATTCGCAGTGACAATTATTGCTTGTTTAGCTTCAGTTCCAGTGTACATACCAACTTGTTATCGTTTTGTACAAAAAAATTTGTCGTTGTACTTGGTCGGTCGCAAGTTTGAAATGAACCAGCCAATCAACGATCATCCTGATGGATGGAGTAATGGAGATGAATATCTGACCTAGAAACTCACTCCACCGGACCTGTACCTAAAATTTTACAATAGACTACCATTTTTAAACGTCTGCACTGCACGTACATGTTTTGTTGTGTTGCAACTTTATTCAATGCCATACAAACAAATGTCTACTACAAACAAAAAGTTTGTTGTGCAGTATTTGTGTACACTGCAAAACAGCTGGCCATTATACACCCCAAGTTTTTTTTAAAATCAATAGAACAGCTTGCTTATATGTATACGAAAAAATCTAGGAAATAGTTGAAAAGAACGCTATGAGGTGAATAAGTTGAACACCACATCATGACTGTTTTCTTAGGAAAAAATTTTTGCCGAGAAAATGATGAACAGCCTTTTGATCTTGTACGCTTGAATGGAATAGAAAACTTGTGCCCTCTGACGCTGTCGTACATCTTACTAGATATATGTCTGTGAAACTGCTCCTGGTATCGCTCAATGAATTGGAAACTTTTTTCTCTCACTTTTCATATAGACAACTAAACAAAATAAAATGTCCTTCAACTTGTGTACCTGTCCATTCCCCGCGACGTTACATATTTATATGATATTATGGAAATATAACTGTAAAAATGTATAGTTAGTGTAAATGCCTGTCTGTCGTGCCACCGGTGAGTTCATGTAGTTGTTGCAACACTGCCCCTCCTACTAAAACGTCTACAAGATCTTCTCTGTACTGACGACTGAGTGACTTCACCACACAGTAGCGGTGTTCAGTCTATTTGCTACAACTTCCACCACCGCGTTGGAGACGTGGATCATCCATAAGTAATGCCAATAAGAAAATGAAACCTGTGCAACGCAGCATGTTGCCCGGGCGGTAGTGGCGGTGTGTTCGTGATCCCTTTTGAAGTTCCTTTTTTGAACGATCCCTTTTGAAAAACGGGAGTCAGTCAGGCTTCCTACCTTTTCGGAATACTGACTGGGCGGAAGGACTTGCTGAAGATACTACATACTTCGTCTTCATAGATCACCTCCGACCAGGGTAGATTTCAAATGATTAGCTCGTGTTTTTATTATATAACTCTTAGCGTATATGGCATAGCTAGGCACTCAATGTACATATCTGTTTACTTGGGTACAATCTTTGGATATAAAAAGAAATTGGTAGTTCACTTAAGAAAAAAGTTGCAACATGCTATGTGAATACGACGTTGTCCTTCTTTCTCCTGTGATGAACTCACTGCTGACATGTTTGGGTTTTCTGAAAGGTATCTCACAAAATTGTACATAAACTTTACTCTATTTTTTATTCTTTATTACTATGCAATTCATCGACACAGCGAGAGAACGACATCAACAACACCACCACCCTACGAACGTGCACAAGAAGCTGAGCTGTTATTCTCAGCTTCTTTTTGTAGAAAAAATGCTGGCAAACAGAGACACAGACTATAAACATCTATATAATACGGTGAGCATAATATTACAATGTTATGTATAGCTAGTAGTGCTAGTATCGCGCCAAAGTTTATAGTGCTCAAGACTTTCTATACATTTCGTTCCACCTTTAAGTTTTACTACCTTTCGGAAACAGTGTACAACGCTTCCATTTTGTTATCTAACGTAAATACGCTTCTCTCACTCTCCCTCTACTTAAGCTAAAAACAACACATCTAAAAAAAGCCGCTACATTCACATCAGCAACACTCCCTTCCACACCAAAATAACCAGGATATTCGCGGCAGACGACCGTGTGTTCAGGCTATAAAAGAAATATTAAATAAATATGCTGTAAACTGGTAAAACGTAAGAGTTTCTCTGTTTTCGTTTCAACCACTAATGTCTTTGTCCCGGTCGTTTTGCTGCCAAAATCATTAGAAATATTAGGTATGGTACGACCCCGCAATGTACTTTAGTGAAGAGAAGGAAATAAAGAAGAACCAATTATTTTTTTCCTTTTTAAGGGAAACATACATGAAAATCTTGAAATTCTGTAAAATTAGGTTAAATGGTTTTTCAATTAACTATTTAACCAAAACGGTCTTCCTGTAATGCAGTAAAAAGTACAAGAAACGATGGAGAAGATCTTTGCGCATTAAATTGGACTGGATAATTCGTTCCAATAAAATTACATTTACGTTTGTTCCCAATTCGGAGAGTCCATAGTTTGGAGAAAGTAAGATAGAGAGAGAGAGAGAGAAGAATAACCTCTCCAATTTAACAGACTGTTCCTTAAAATTTCCTTCCTTGTTTCTTTCTCATTGCCTCGGTAACTAAACAAAGGAAAGGAAGCACTCTATTTGGTAAATAAGGAAAGGGAAAACCTCCGAAAAATTTCAGTCAATTAGAGATGTTTAAAAATTTAGGGAGGAAAACGTGGCGTAAAAATTCACTTTTTATGTGTAAATAAGGGCACGGACTGGCTTGCTTCCGAGCTATAAAACATTTATTCCTCTATTTTTAAAAAGATTTCATTGCTGAAATGGAAACCTGTGATCTGTGAACCAAGTTCTTGTTTTAGTTGTTGCATTTTTCTATGTGAGCATACAAAAAACAAACAAACAGTTGTCTGGAATACATAACAATACTTTCTTCATAGCGTATTTATCTTGGAGGCTACATTTAAAGTCGCGCTGGCTGCTGTATGCATTTACAAGGATTGTCTGTCCGTGTGCTACTCTATGATTGGTGCAATTACTAGGAACCGATAGACCAAACAACCGTTGCTTTAGCGTAAAGGTTTTTAATCCTCGGATTAATCATTTTGGCAGTGACTCAAATTTGTATAATCAATGTTAAAAAACAACAACAATGAGACGCAGGATCTAATTTTATGACTTGTGAAATAATTCAATATTGTTGATAAAAACTACAGTTGTACATTAGACACAAATATTAACGTAGTTTATAATTCTCTTATTAAGAAAACTAATCCACCTTTACTTAGCGTCCTGAAATTATGACACCAAAGCGTCCGCAATTGAACTTACTCCAGCTTTTTTTGTAATATTGGCGCTACTTTTCTAACTCCACGTTTGGATTTATTTACATTTTTGTTGGAGTCACCGAAAAACCTTGTCTGCTATCTTACTTGGATTTATTTATTTTTGTTAGACCCTTTCGCCTTTCATTCGTCTGTCGTGTTTTATTTACTTGTTATCCTTTTTGTAACCTTTAGCAAACACATTGGGAATCAAAAGCAGAATCATTGATGGTCTATAAGAGCGCACATTCATACCCGATACCCTTTAAGCATTTG
>JAHZNB010004763.1:0-11152 GCA_027744295.1 Callyntrura guangdongensis
AATGGCCCTGGAGAGGTATATTTGTACAGAAGGTTACACAATCAACGACATTATCGCGTTCAAAAGTTAAGCAAAAGCAGTAAGGAAGGTTTTATCGAAGTCTTCTTTATGGACTATGGGGAAATTGAGACGCTTCCGGAGGAGGCACTTATTCCAGCTAAATTAATAGATCAGAATTTATGTTTCATTCAATCTCAGGTACGTAAACTGTATATTCACCTTATTAATGATCAGCTAACAGATTATTTATTTTACTGTATACCGCATATTGTTCTTTCACATAATATTTTCAGTGCCTACCAGTTAAATTCATTGGGGCAGGTTGTTCCGGAGACGACATTAAAGAATTCAATTTGCGACAATTTTGGAAGTATGTAGTTCAAAAGCCTGTGCACATTGTACTAAAGGCACTCTACATCACAGATACGTATCAATGCATGGATGAAAATCTTCTTACCCAGCTAGTTGATTACAATCAAAACTCTTATTTTCCTGTAAAAAATGAGGGCCGTTTCCCGGAAGCCGATTTGTATGTTAGTACTAAAGGGAAGTTGACAAAAGAACACAAACTGGGACGATCGTTGTACGAAATATATCATACTTTGGAAATTTGTCTTGTCCACGATTCCATTCCTCAATGGGATTCTTGGAAGGAAGTTCCAGCTAATGGTGATAGAATTGAGTCTGTTAATCTATCAAAGGATGAAAAGATTAAATTGGACATGAATCTGAAGTTTAGTGGCACTGAAGTTGAACGTGGAGAGACGAAGGAAATAATCTATAGCTGGATGGATTACATAACGGATATATTGAGAGACGGTGAGAACCCTACTGATTACTCCTCTAGACTCAAACCATATATTAAATTTAATATGTTTGATATTTACAAAGACGAAAATAATAACTTCAAGTCACCACGTCGTGACCTCGCTGTTACTAGAATGATGAATACTTAATTTTTTCTTTTATCGGATTTGCTTATTAGATTTATTATTTTCACTTAAATTTCTTACTTGTTTGTAAAGTAATATCATTAGTTGGCTTGGGTTACTTAATCTATATCTAAACGAAAATTATCACCAAAATAAANTAGTTGGCTTGGGTTACTTAATCTATATCTAAACGAAAATTATCACCAAAATAAAATTCGTTAAAAAAATTATTTTAAGTCGTTCCTTTTGCGCTCAATTAGTAAACTGTACGGATAACTTATTACGTTTTCAAAAACACTGCAAACGCAGTAAAATATTTAAAACATTTGTTGTGAAACTGTGTACTGCTTTAATTGAAATATGAAATCAACCAAACAAATATTACACAGCACCATTACTAATCACCATATGCATATATCCAAACGAAACGGAAGTTTAGTAACTTAATGAATAAGAAATGAAGAAGAAATATTATGTTTATTAAAATAATAACCTGCATTTGAGTTTCCCAAACTTGGTATCACATTAAAGAACAACTGGATGAAGTTAAAATGTCATATTAAAACTATAAAAGATATTGTACCTAATTTACTTACTTGGATTTAACAATACACTTAATTAGCTTAGTACAACCTGTATAAAATATGAAAAGCACCTTGAGGTTTGTATATACATCAAGCGATCTTGTTTTTGTTATAGCTTGTACGGAAAAGAAAATACACGGTCCAGGCAAATTTTAAGAAGTATCATTAGTTATTGTTCAATATTGACTGACGGTTGAAATGCAATACGTGAAATTGCTTCTTGAAGTCTGTTAATATCTTGTTTCATGTCTGCACAAAGATGATCCAATTGTGGCTTGGAGTCAAGGATCTCGATGGAACTTGTGTAGGGATTGTAGCGAACTGCAAATGGACGAACAATCGTTTCCGCGAATTTCCTATTCATACAAAAATAAATGCAAATATTATGAACGGCGATGTATGCAAACGTTGATAGGATATTAAACTGCGGACGATACACTAAATTTTTGAAGAAAAAAACCCGATTATGTATCCATCATTTCGCTGATATGAAAAGGAGATTGAATCGTGTGGAATTGTGAGCTAACGTACTGTAGCAAGTTTTTTTATGTCCTCATCAGGAGCACCCAAAGAAGCGAGTCCGATCTCTTGAGAAAATTGGGCAAAGCCGGGGTCGGCGAAAAGGGGCACGTGGCCAAGTAGCTCATGACATACATCTCTACATACAGGAAAGATATGAGGTAACCGTGAGTGTGATTGCCTTTTCTTAACTACGCATGTGGCAGAATTTTGCGACGCACTTTAATGCTCAATCAAACTAAACTACGCAATTTATCCATTTACATTACGCATATCGTAAACTTTGGTTAATAACTAATTGGCGTGAGCACTGACTTTATTGCATTTTTATTACTTACGGTTCAGGAGTATAGTAAGGGGTGCTGTGATGACGAATGTATTGTGTTGAATGGAACACGCGAAAGGCAAGACCCGCAAGAAAGTCTCTTGAGGATAATAATCCGGCCACTGGTCGTAAAGTGAAACCCGTACAGTCTGAAAACGTATAATATAATTACGAAAATGAAAACACACAGAGGCACTGGATGACAAATCAATTGACGTGCGATGTAAAACAGCTGCAGCAATCATTTTAACCACACAGTAATGCTAATTAAATATCCATTAATACGATAAATGAAGAGCAGTTTTGCACACAAGACTACCTAGATATCTTTGACTAATCGACGCCATCAGTTTTTTTTCCGAGATCTGGAACTCCTCATGATATCATTCATCGATGATAAATAACCAAACCAACAAGAAATTAAATGCATAATCAATCACGTCGCCTTGATTGTAATGAACGCTGTCTTTGTGCCTCATTTATTGCATAATTTGGTTAAAAATCAGTTCTAAGCATGAGATGATGAGAAACAGTTTATTTTGACCTGTGACATCGTTTCTCTTTTATCAGGAAATACGAACTGATTATGTATTCTATGATAAAATGCACAAATAGGTAGTCTTAATTTAATTGAAGGCATCATGTAATACTTGCGCAAATTTTTATCTGTTTTCCTTTGGCAATTTTTATATCTATTTTCCTTATTTTTGTTTCTACAATTGTTCTTAGTTATTTGTGAAAAAGATTACTGAAACCGTTTAAACGGAACCCTGACTTAGCATTTTCATTTAATACCAATTTATTTATGCACTGCATTAGTCCTGCATTGGCTGCGTTGCGTCAGCATTTTAGAGGGGAAATGCTTTAAAAATGAACTCACCTCTAAGAAAATCCGAGACATCCTGCAATTGAGGAATGTTATCCTCTCGGTAACCACAATTTTCAATCAACAGCGGCAGAATATGGTTATGTTCCTTGCAGGCATGGGTGGGATATAAATCGGTAAGCTGACGAAATACCTTACCCCATGTTTCAGTTTCTTCACGACGGTAATCAATGCGAGGGATGAGTTCACCACTGTCACACAAAAATACAAGTCGCGAGTTCATATTAAAAACAGTCAAAAGCGTCAAGTAAATTACGACATTTATCGTCTCTTATTAAAGCGTTGATGATAAACACAATCGTTCTAAATTGTGGTCATACCACCCCAATTTATCTTGTGATTTCAGCGAAAGAAACTATTTGTTGTTTACATAAAGCGTCTCCTTCATTCATTGCACTGTTAAGTATTAATTGTTATCGTAATTTAAATCAGACAGGATCGCAAGGGATTGATGGCATGACAACTACCTCGGCAAAAACAACAAACATTGATATTGGGGTGAGCAATAAGTACACACTATCATCAAATCTTGCTTTGATGTGGAAAAAACCTTTATAAACGACAGTTTACGGATATATATGGTGGGCGTGCTGATGACGAAAACAAGATAAAGGAGTGTTGACTTTTTAAACGATAAAGGATTTAGGAGTTACGATAAAAACGACTATTAATAACATGAAGTAGTCTTACTGTTTGTAATTGTAGGCAATGTCAGCAAGTTGTTCTCGTCTTTTCCTGTACAGGGGATCAGTGAATCCAGGGTGGTCCGACTCCAGCTCCGATCCATAAGACAAGATTTGATTAGCAAACTTATCCAAATCACGAATTCTCCTTGGAAACCATGGAGTTACGTCTGCAAAGAGATTTTATCATTGCTGTCATCTTATGAATCCAAAGATTTCTTTACGCTATGAAGACAATGGAATAGAATTGCACATGGCATTAATGACAATGACTACGTCTAACTACTCGTACCTTGATTGTCTCTGTAGTTTCTAGAAATGATTTTCATGTAGGTGCACGACTCTCGCAACGTTTCCATGGCTTCTGCGACATTTCCTCCATTTATATCACACTCAACAATAAACTCGTAGCCCCCTGGCGAACGTACGGAAGATCTAGACTCAATGTGCAGAAGGTTAACTCCATTTCGTTCAAAAATTTGGAGCGTCTTGGCAAGAGCACCAACTTCTTCATTCAAAGAGAAAATAATTGCGGTACTTTTGTGGGAATCCTTCCCTGTACGGATGTAGTTTCCACCTTTCATAAGAACGGGCTAAAACGAAAAATATATAATTTAAGGTATATTTCGATGAATATTAAGGTGACAACTTTATATGAACTTACGGTGTCCGGTGGGGTTCCAACGACTCCGTTAGTTTTCGGTAGACTTTGATCCATGGTAGTCTCTATAAGCACCGTTTCGGTCTCCATTTTCACTCTTGACAAATCTTCAAAATTGTCAAAATCACAAATTATAATGCACCAAAATTACACAAAACTGCACCCACACTTCCGAGGTAAAGTGATTGGCTTTATAAATATTATCAAATGGTAAAGGGTAATTATTGCAACAGGTCCTGCCCTGCTGTCTGAGGATGATCGTGTTCTTCCAAAAGAACGTGAAACGAGAACTGAACAGAAATGATCTGCAGAGCTTACCTTTTATGTAATTCCAACAAAGACAACAGCGCCGCTGGTTTATGAACTACCGCAGCAACTCAAAGAAGACTGGCAACAGCTGCATGCGATGAAATCCTTAACTTGTAATCGCCAATTATCACCAATCAATGAATATGAACTGTGAGGATTACTACGACTACGATGTAAAACGGTCCCTAATAAGAACTCGTATTCTAGGGGATATGCCATCATCATCGTCCTCATCATCATCATTGAACCATTAAATTCATCAACTAGTAATTTAAGACAGTAATAATTACAGAACTCCTCAAAGGAGGAGAACCACTAGTTTATTTTTCAATGGAAAATCATAACCCAGCTACTTGCCAGTTGATTTTACGTAGGTCTGCCTGAATGCAAGTACCAATGTAGGTAAGTTTTATATATTTATTACCATTGCCAACATGGTTTGTTATAATATGCTGACTGGGGCGTAATGTAAACCCTTAAATGCGCAGCAGCCGGTAACACAGAAAATATCAAAGGGATTTCTTTGTAGCTTTTACTTCGAATTTACGTAATATGTACGTACTGTTGACTGTATACCTAGTTGATAGTATTCCAATTTCCAATAATACATTGACGACATAACGCATTATAAAACACGATCACGCGGATGACGTTACTTAATATCAGTTAATCTAATCCCATCTTTTCAACAGGAGTCAATCGGTTAGCGTACCGGCATACTAGGGAATAAAGATTGGAAGTTATAAGGATATTTTAGTAACTTTAAGTTGTACATTCTATTTGGGGCATGCATGTGTCTGATGAGTCCTAGAAGAGTTATAGTTATGCGTATGTACAATCGCTAACAGAACAGTCAACATTAGCAGTACGTACGCGTAACAAGTCTCCTTCATTTCATCAGGGTAGTCAAAAAGAAAACCAAGAAAAGATAATTTATTTATGTTGAGATATTGTTTTACCCACAAGCTTACCAGAGTTGTTCGGTGAACCCTTACCTTTTAAATCCTTTCTTATTTACATTTGATTTACTTCATGTAGTAACTAAAGTTTCCAGTCCAAGCATCCTTGAAGCGAGGTTTATGTAGTATTATCTGATTCATTTCCCCTTTTCAGTTTAATTCAGACGCACATCAAAATTCTTAATATCGTTTAAAATATTTTTTTTCGATTGATGTGAATCATAGCTTACGAAGTAAGTACATTTTCGGACAATACCAATCTTTACACAACTCACGGTCGTGTAAGGTTCGCCATTAGTTTGCGTCATTTTGTCGGCTCCGCCATCGCACTTTACTCGGTAGCCAGAGTTTTATTGTATTTTTTGGTTGAAGTGTGACGATTGTCAATTTCGTCGAATCGAGTTGACGGTGCAGCTTCATTTGCAGAGGTATATAAGTTACGACAGCTTGTATTTTACGATTATGTGCCTACTTGTGCACAATGAGCAATCACTATTATGAAGGTTCATTTCACTTCGAAGTAAAAGTTCGTTCTTCATAGATTGTAGAGGAACTATTCTGTACAGAATAAAAATTTAAAAGGAATAATATATCATATGGGAGATGATAAATGTGTACGGAATCTTTTCAATTTGGTTTGAATAGTAAATCGTTTGATTTTGCTATGTGAAAGAAGCGAAGAAAAAGGCAGGGGATGACATAGCAAGAAATGGAGAACAATCAATTAATATATATTTGGATTTCAAATTGAGACTTGCATATGCAAGCCACATATAAATTAAAAATTATAAGTATGCATTCTACGGTCAACATTATCTTGTTAGTCGTGTACTTTTGAGTTGTTGGTAGCCATTTTTAAATTGTTCAGATTCATTGTTCAAAGAAATTGTAGCAAGTCCAATATAAGCTATTTCTATACGTGTGTATTTTGTACTACAAAAATGTTTGTCTGCTTACTGAACTTTGATACGAAAAAACTATTGCATGCAAGGCAACCTCAAGAGAGGCGTTGATCATCAAGTAAACCACAAAGAGAAATTTAGCAGTAAATTTGGTGAATAGAGAGACAACAAGAAATCATGATGCCCCAATATCTTGTCTTATATATTTGCATCCCCTCTCAAAATCTACTTTCTTCAAATCAAGTGTCAAGTGCAGTGTGGAAAAAAGTCGAATACTCCACTATTTGTCATACTGCACCAATCAACAAACCGTCAATAATTAGATCGTGCTTGTATTGAAATAATGAAAACTTAAAAACAAACATTATTGCCGAGCAACAGTGACATTAATGTTAAACAATGTTGGGAGTTGGGACTGTGTGAAATGTACACAAATTGCATTATTATAAAAGGACAAAGATGACCCTGTGTTTGGGAATTCCATGTAAAATGAGTATATATAATAAGATGCAACCCCATTTTAACAATGAAACAACCTTGCGGGAACAATTTCAACTTTCCACTTTTCATATCACGTCGAAGTAAAAACAGATTTCTAAAAGAATTCCTTTAATGAACGAGTATGACAGTTCAGTTTGGTCAGAACTGCTTCACTCATCCTTTTTGTTTAATTTCCTAGACTGACTGAGTCACGGTTGTTTTGAAGGTTAAATTTTTGTTCATGTAGTACAACGTAAATTCATAGAACAATCTATAATATTAGACTCAACCAAACTTCAATGAAACCAGTTATAACTGAATGGGTATTAATAGTTGGTATCAATTCTGAATGTACAGGGCTAAAGAATTTGTCATAATATAGTGTATGTACAATACAAATTAACGCATAACGCGTGTCACAGTAAACAAACTTTGAGCGTGTTTATCTCAAACTTTATCTCAAACTTAGGGAGTGGTTTATTGATGTTCCCCAGAAGCTGGAGGTTAGAAGGCGACTTGAAATACTAGGAGGGTATCCAGTTGATTCAGACAGAGTTGGTTGATTCATTAATGATAATTGCAATTTAATTGCAACTCGTGTACGTATGAAGCGATGCCGTAAAATGCACAATTTTATTGCATCAGCCAGTAATAAAATCAAGAAACTAGTTTTAGACGTAATTAATGAATTAAATCATTTTTTACACTGTCTAAACCCACTTTCTTGTTCAGTTATCAGGTTAGTGCCAAATACATGGACAATCGTATGAATACATATGTACTAATGGCGAGAACACAAAAATATTGATTAAAAGGGCTAACTAATAATTGATACTTTGTGAAGTCGTCCAGCATTTTTGATTTTGTGAATTTAGGACAACATATGTATGTATTCCAGGAAATTACAACCGACCGTGTAAAAACTACAACTAAGCAAGCAAATCGCCATAAAAAATTCACATAAAAACAGTGCAATCGTAATGGTCTAATCATACACCGACCCCGACATCTTGCATGCAAAATGCAAATGTAGGTAAAAATGTTTTTGCCACCTCCTCAATCAACCAAATTCATTGTTGTTCTATTTAATTTTTATGCGATTTGTTGCAGATAGTATTTCAATTCGTACTTTGATTCGGGATGTGATAAATGTGCCAAACATAGTTGATGAGAGAGTTGCTCTGTAAAAACATGGTTCATTTTAATCATAAATATGTACTTACAACTCAGGAATATAAGCAAAAGGCAAATCGCCGCCGTCCAAGAAATCCCTACAACCTATTGCGTCAGACAGTTCACTTGTGTGCAAGCCTGAAATTCTTCTTCTTCTTACCATCTCCTTTCTACTGAAATTTGCCTGGAGTTTATATTAAAAGTTGCTCGCATACCATTAAATTACAGATAGTCTAGTCCAATACATTATCAACCTCACTGACTCAATGGATATCTGTACTTGGAAGTTGGAAGGAATATCTGTTTATTTTTGTGAAAATGCATCTATCTAGAATCTAGAAGCAGGGTACCAAAAGTTCTACTTCAATGGCCCTCGGTATTGTGAAGCCTTGATGTGAACTTTTTCATTGATTCCAATTCCCACCTACCAAGAACTAGGTGGTCAAGGGATTTCTGGCACCGTGACAATTCGCACTGTGTAGTTAAAAAGTTAAAATCCATGAGACTGCATCCCTTCCCGTTCGTTCTAGAGGTCACTGAGCGCTGATCAGTTTTGACTTATGTTAGCAATTATTTTGCAAGGAATGGCCAGAATTATTCCAATTCCATTGTGCCATTTTAAGTTGATTGACTCTACACAGGTCGAAGATTATCAAAGGTAAACTGCTTGCCAAGTCATCACGCAATTCCAACGATTATACGAACGAGACTACAACTAACTGCAGTTTAATTTAGTAATTGTGATGAAAACCAAAACACATGCTTATCGCTGAGGTTGTTTTTAAGAAGCATTTAATGTGCAAATTTTGTCGATTGTCAACTGATTCAATTGAATTCTTGCGATTATATATTGAGCTGATATATACGGTAGGTTTCAAACTCATTTAATATAAATCAAACATTAATGTTATGAGTCATGGCATTTATAAACTTACAAACAAACTTGATACTAACGGTGCTCTGAATCTGTGATATATATAAATATGAGCCTTTCCTACAAAATTGACTGACTGAAAGTGACGAATATTGTCTTCTTGACAAGAGCTACTCTACTTTCCACTGACAACTCATTATTATTATAGTTAATTCTTTGGTAAATTTATAATCAGACAGACAGACAAATCTGTCAAATTTTAAACAAAATACCTTCTATTCAAGCCCGGTACACAGCCTACAACAACGAAGGCATCTCGTCGTTGTTGGGTCTTCGCTACTATATTACTCGATAATTATATATTATTCTTTAGTGAGTAAAACATTAAAATATGTACCGAAAATAATGTAAAATATACATAGATCTACGTAACAGCAGGAATTAGCAAACTGGTTCTTTCCACTACTATTCTAAATTAAAAGTACATACTGAATTACAATGCATATGTGCATGGCTTGATAAAAAAGGTCTACAGGTCTTTGTATCTTGTAATGATGACAACGAGATCATTGCATGCAAAGAAGATGATACCAAAATTTTATGAAACACCAAAAATAAACAAAAACAACTCCTTATCAGTGAACTAGTTCGGCTTTCGTTTCATCTTCCAGACTGCTGATTCAAAACACAGATACTTGGGTCAGGCACAGCAGAGTCAGTCGACAACGGAAAAAAATTCTACAGTGGTTGGTTGCTAGATATTTCGTCATATAATGTGACAGTCAAAAATGCAGTGTAGAAGTAGCTCAACTCCTTACCATTTTATACTAACGAGGCTGGATGGTTCATTAGACAACTAATTGTAATTAGTTGAGTTGTTACAAAATATGAAACAATTCCAATTTTACTTAGACAAAAATTGTGCTGACAACAATGTTTAATATGCTAGTACAATCATAAAGTACAGCTTGACAATAATCACTGAACATCGTCAACCGTTATTGCTTTTTGCCTGTATTTCGTAAATAATAATTAAAAAATTAATTTTAGGGAAATAGCTTGTAAAATTAATAGTTAATACTCTAACTAGGCACGACCAATTATACTGCAGTGTTAAAAGCTAGCTGTTGAAATAAAAAAACTGCAACTTGCGGGATTATATCTAAAAAAACTCAACACTTTATTGCCATTTTCATTTTCAATCGGCAAGGACAAGGTTGAGTGGTTCATTAGGCGTTCAACAACAACATCCAAAGAGCTGTCACAAAATGTACAATAATACTGTTACATGAAACAATCTCAATTTTACATGCAAAATACCTACTGACAACAATATGGTATCGTACAATTATCAACATCATTGTACATTGTACTGGTCTCGTAGAGTGTCATACAAAATAATATTAACTATTAAGAAGCACTACTGTCTAACTGACACGATGACTGGCACTGATCACTTAGATTAGATTATTGTTATTGCGTTATGCTTGCATTTTGTAAACTAAGAATTACAAGTTCCAATAAATTAGGGAACAAATCTGCAAGCTTTCATAGTAAATTATGCCTGATGTCGGAATGCCGACCTGCCTTGCAAGAAGTTTAAAAAAAATTTATTTAGTCATTAATCGTATCATCATGAGAGTACAATGCAAGGAGATCGGAGCCAGCGGAGGTAGTATATCGATGGCTCCACAAGAAATTCCGCTAAACTAAATTTCTCCAGAAATGAAATAGAGCTAACTTTTTTTTATCCAGAAATGAAATAGAGCTAACTTTTTTTTATCCAGAAATGAAATAGAGCTAACTTTTTTTTTATCCAGAAATGAAAAAGAGCTAACTTTTTTTCATCCAGACATGAAAACAAG
>JAHZNB010004764.1:0-13230 GCA_027744295.1 Callyntrura guangdongensis
AAACGCAGCAGCGGACAGGGTAACAACAACGAAACGAAAGTGCTTCTTAATAATGAATTGGAGCTGTGGGACAGATTTACTTCCCTGGAGAGTTAATACAGGAAAAAGAGCATGCATGGAGAGCAGACGGAAAATTTTCCATGATGAAAAACGGAAGAGTTACGTATTCTACTTTTCTGTCAAATATTAGAGAATGTACGGAGGCGGAAAGGGGAAGTTGATATCCTTCCTTGCATACTTTTTCAGACGTTTTTAAATATGTGTACGTGTATCTTTTTGTTCTACAAGGACTCCCGTTCTCTTCCTGCGTATGTAATTCTCCGACAGATACTCAAGACAAGAATAAAAACGGTGGGACGACGACAAATTTAGATTTTTCTCTCTTACTTTGCCTTCCAACGGATGCTGTAATATTTTGCTAGTTGTAACACAAGTAGCTAAACTGTTCACGTGCTTCCACGTTTTTCAGAATTGTTAAGTATTCAAATCTCATAAAAAGTTTCCTTCATTTATCAACTTTCTTACCGAAATATGATGGGGGAAAGGAAAAAGGAAGAGACAATTTAGAAAATGATAATTTTGATGGAGGTCGTTGGCATTACGTACATCGTCAAAAAAAATGTTTAAAGCTGACAGCTACGTTTTTTGGAAAACTGCTTGCTGGCAAGAGTGCCTAATTAATTAACGAAATAAAAATTGTTTTTTTATGACTAATGTTCTTCAATATATCTTACGGTGAACTCCCCTCAATTAACTATGCAAAAAGATGTTAATTGGGAAAATTGACAAACAGAACAGGTTGCACTATACGTAGGGCAGGTCTGTTCTTTTCCCCTGTAAACTTGACTTTAATTAAAATGAAAATACAATCTACCACGTCAGCAAAATAATGAAATTCATTTTAGGGATCCTCTAGACATCCTCGACTGAAATCAAAATGATGTCTGAATAAGTAGATATATAAACCGTATACTCATGCCAAAATGTCTGAACTAAAAATGATATAGCTGATAGTGTCAAAGATTTTTACAAGCGCATTTTTTTCGCTTAAGTGCTGGAATTTGCATCCATAAAATTCACTCTTCTAGGAAAATGTAAATTTTATAAAAAAAAATCAGGCTAGTGACACCATATTATACCATAAGTAGTCATGTTCTCTACGAAAAAAGTGTTATTTTAAAAAATCTGATCGTTATTTTATTTTTCTCCTCTGTGGTACGCAAAAGCTTCCCGTGTGTGTGTGTGTGGATTCCCCTGGAATAAAGGTATGATATTAAGGGAGGGATACATATTGACGGGTTGTTAGATCATGGCCGAGATGGTATGTAGCATTCTTCTTAACATCCCATTTCTCTCCCTCCCTCCCTGGTATATATTTCACGTCGTCGAGAGAAAACCCTACATGGAAGATGCTTTCAATAATCCGCCACATTTTCCAACACGTTTTTGGTTTTTTTTACAACTTTCCTGTTTTTTTTTCCTGCCTGTCCTTTCCCCTTTCTTGGCGTCTTCGTCATGCAGCCGTCACTCACTCGCCTCTTTATTCACTCACTTTGATACTTTTTTCGTCTTTTTCTTTACAGTTCCACTTGTTCTTTTTCCTTTTCGTGTCTCCGATGGTCTGTTCTACGGCTGGTACTGCTGGAACACAACTGATGTGTTCCTTAACTTTTGACTAGTTGGATTTTTCCTGTAGTAACTTTTTTGAAAAGTGTAAGTAAGTGGGAAGAAAGAGAGGAAAAGTAAAAATAATGACAGGAGAACTATAAGAGTCTTATGTTTGGTGTAAAAATACAGGCAACATTGTTAAGGGCCACAAAATGGAGAGAGTTGTAGACAGACAGAGAGGTAGTGAACATCTCGTAGTGAGCATAGGATAATAAAATGTACATATAATTTATATAATATATATCTGCTGTATTGCGTCTGCTGTTGCTGTAAAGAGAAAAGTGGATGAAAAATGCACATGTGAAACAAATGGGACACACAAGTCCGATGAGATAGATACTCACGCGTCAAATACTGAATGTATGGGTAGAGAGCCGAGAAGTTTGAACCTGAAACATTACATCATATTTTTCCCGTTTTTAGACACGGAGGTAGAAAAGGCAGACCAAGTTTCCGAGTTGAGTCGTCATATAAATATGGTATATAGAAGGGTGTATGTGTAGAGGGAATATGGACGATGAAGATGATGATAATGATGCACTTTCACAAAAAATCGTGGTTGTGTAGCCGTAACAACGGGGAAACTTGTGTAGAGAGCAAGGTGCAGGAGGAAAGGAGTTTAAGGAAAAAATACAAAGGGAGGTCGTTGTTTTTCTGGATGGCGGTAGTGGTAACGCAGTAGTACACTGTTCGCATTTTTGTATGGTCGGACTAGTAAAGAAACGGGAAAAAGCAGGGAATGATGGAAATAATATGAGAAAAAGCCTGACTTGGCTTAAGTCACCATCATTTTTCATTCGAATCATGGAGGCCAGCTTTTGAGCTCTTTTAGTATAATAGCAAAGTACCTTTGTATTACTGTGTGTGTACTACGTACAGAGTGACTGTGAGTGTATCCAATGAAATATAATGTTAGCTTTAATTCACGTGGCAAACTATTACATACTTCATATAGTTATGGGGTATCGTCTTACTGCAGAGTATGATATAATTTTATTCTTCGCGCGCGTTCCCGCTCTATTTTAAAAACTGGTATATGTCTGGCAAAAATATTTCTCTGCATGACATATGCCTAATATATAATTGTCTTCCGCTGCGCACTACCAAAGCTTACTTTGGTAAAAAAAGGAATCAGCAGTATGAATTCAGAAATTTATAAAAAATGATGTACTTACATCTGCAAGCATGCAAGTGAGACAAAACGTGGAATTTAGAATATTATTTGATTACCATGTTCGTCTACTTCAATATAAAAGTCTTGCAGTAAAAGTAGATGCGCCTTTGGACTTTGAATATACATAATAGTAATATTTAAATATATTTCCTCATGAGAAATTATCATTTATACTGCCCTTATTATAGCCATATTCACGTACTGGGAAACCGTGAATTCGTGAAACCATGAAATCAGAAGCGCTCTGTATGCATATTTATGTCACTATAAAATGAGAATTGAATTCAGCATTGCAAGTGACGTTTTTGAGTTCGTTTGCATTCAAAATGAGCATAACAATTGTGAAAACTGTTAGCGTAAAATCCTTTTCGTGGCCACTTTCATGAGTCAAAGTGACAGGGTTATAATATGAAAATGAAAACATGGCCGTAATAAATGCTGTTTTTAGGTTACATCAAAAAGAAAAGTACAAGTAAAGCCATGTTGGAAAAAATTACCGTTTTGATACAAAGACAGTACCTTGAAAAACGGTCGTTGGGTACAACTACATTTGTGATGTGGTACTACATACCATGTGCCCTGTAGACTACATATCTACTTCACATTAGTCCACTTGTTAATTATCAAGAATTATGAGTAATGTGCAAATTATTTCTGATAGTTCCAATGATTTTGATAAAATGATGTCTTGATGATCTTCCTTATATCTTACGGTGGTGGAGTATTTAATCGTCGCATCTATATGCATCTTGCCACCGAACTTGTCACAGCTACAGAAATCTTTGCAAGATTTTTGCAGAAAACTACAAACAATCATTGTAGAGACCCGAGAAACATGCCGACTTTTTCACTTCCAAAGTTAGACATTTACTCGACCGTATGATGCTATTACATTGCAGCTGGTGATCATGATGATGACTGCTTGTCCTATCGGAATTGGTGCTGCTGTTCAACTTGAAAAAAACGGGTATGTGGTAGTGGTGGGCGAGTCTAAAGATAATAAGAGTAAGAGAGAAAATAGAGTATTCACCACATCTTCTTTTTTCACTTGCTAGTTCCCTCCGTCTCGCTGGGGAATTCTATGACCTCAAATTTGACATATCAGCTCAGGAGGAAACGAGAAAAAGAGAGAAAGAGAAAAAGGGATTTCGTTTGATGTTGATGTTTGCAGAAATGGATTCGTCATGAGAGAGAGAGAGGGAGAGAGAGAAAGAGAGACGGAGAGAGGGAAGTTCATGGATAGCTACTCAGAGTGAATAATGTAATCTGCAAACTATACTACACGTACGCACACACACATACACATGAACACGGCTCCTCGCACACAAACTCATGTGGTCCCTCCGTTTACACAAGGAGCAATGGATGCATGCAGTTGAAGAAAAAAGAGAAAGAGATTTTTAGTCGGAGATTGAGAGAATGAGAGGAAGATGATGAAAGGCTATTGAATCTGAGTCTGACAGAATAGCAGCCAAGCCTTTGCAAATGGAACCGCACACATCATTCCAAATTAATGTACGTTTCTTCCCACCACTATGCACTGTAAGTATATACATATCCTTTTACTCTCATCTATGATTTATGCATGAAATGCGTGCCTTTGTGTGTGTGTGTGTGTGTGTGTGTTGATAACATCTTTATGTATGTATATGTAACCTAATCCCGTATTAATATAAGTGGAACCTCAGAGAGATACATTCCGCGAAAGGTTTTTATAGGGTTTCAATACTTTCAATTACAACTCTATTATCCTCTTGTGCTCATCAGTTGCAAATGAAAATTGAAACTCTTTTAGGTCGCTGTGCTGGAACCACTTTTCGGTTTTGAAAAAATGCAACCACCTTTGATTAAAAAAGAGTGAAGCGAACATACCTTCAAAAAACTACTCTTACAAAAACTGTTATTTATACGTATTAACTACTAAACCTTACTCATTTTATTTTCCATTTTGTAGCTTTCCTTGTGCAAATCACAGATGGAGTTGAATCCAGAACTTCTTTCCTTTCCTCATTCAGTACCTACTACAAAAATTCACGTTCATGATTTTTTTTGACAAAGTAACCGTTTTTAGTTCATGTCAACCCTGAAAACGGTTCCGACAGTAAAGACAGATTATCGAAAATGCTAACAAAATGTATACAAACAACAACTGTTTCAACGATCCAACAACCTTTTGACCATTCCCGTTTTCTCATTTCGTTCATTCAGTTTCCCGTCAGCTGGCAAAAATGGAACGTGAAAAATTTTTTTTTTTTCTACTCGCTTGCTCCTCTCGTTTTTCTCCTGTTCATCACCAGAAAAAATTCCAAAAATTTCAGAGACCCTGCCTTCACATCAGAAAAAATTCTGCTGCGGACATGATCACAGATGTGCCCTGGCTGTTTAGACTCACACGACACAACTCTTGACAGACTCACTTCCTCGAGTTTTCACTTGGGTGCTAAATTTTAATATAGATTCTTTAAAATGCGCAATTTTACGCATTTTCGCTTAGAATGCCAATGTTTTAGATCACCGGCTTTGGCTACTTGACTGTATATTATTTTTTCGGGTCTTACAGTCCCTCTTGGTTAACAGTAATATAAGTTGGGAAACAACGAAATTATAAATGTTTGTTGCGTATGGAGCCAATTCACTACTTGTTTGGTTTGGAAGCATTGTGTCGTGTTTTTTTTAAAACAAAACACTATATACTTTTAATCCTCTTTGCTCCCTAAAAGAAAGCGACAAGCTTCCTTTTTTTCGAGCGCTGACAAACTAAAAAATCAAATTATGTGCGGTCACATTGTGGGATACGATTACCATCCAATAATGCCTCCTCCCTTTTCCTATCTCTCACATTTTTTGCGGGGTTTTCCCTCTACCCTTTTTTGTCCAACATACTCACGTACTTGTCGTATAATGTGTGTGCGGGTGTGTGCCTGCTGATGTCGTAGAGTTAATACAGGAGACAACTTGGAAGAAAAAACCCAAAACTCATCATGCACACATACTTTTGTATAATACCTACACACAACATGCTTTTCTCTCTTCTCGTCACATAGCACAAAGCGCAGCGAGAAGGAATTCTGTGACTTTTTCCCTTCATAACCTCCTTAGGCATCAGAATGATACTGATGATCCAGAAATCGACAAACAGAAAAACAACAACAACAACTGTAATAATATTACTTTCTCTCCCCCTTTCTCTCCCTTTCTGACTAAAAACCAAATATTGTAAGTATTCCATTCGCTTGCTGATCCAATGTGTGTTTTGCTCAGCAGTTGAGTTTTCCGTCGTAAACTGGATGCTGCTCAAACGAGCTCATTCCAATTCTAGAACAGTCACTAAACTCTGCTAAAAAATCTAGCTCAGTGCTGCCGCTACAAAGTTAACCAAAAAACGGAATTTACTGTGAAGACTTTTTGTACTCAACTATTAGATATGAATACTGCTGCGGTGATGGTAAGGGTAATATCGGTATCTCATGTCCAGGAAAAAGGTCCTCGCCAACATCCCTTGCTTGTATGTTGATTGTTATCCTGGTAGTCGTCGTCATCCTCATCATCGTCTTTCACGACATGAAGAAATTCTAGACGCTTTTGTATTGGAACAGGCTGTAACATGGTGAAAGTGGTTACGTCGCAGAAGAGCAGCACATACACGGGTAAGGGAGAAGTATAATAATGTAAGGCTTACGAAAACGGAAATGAATCTGAAAGGTTGCGGATGCCACCAAACCAACGGACATTGAGCAATATCCGCTTTCTCTGATATCATCCGTGGTTCCATTCTCAAGTACACCGGAGGGTCTTTCACGTTATAGTGCAGGTTTATACAACCACATATTGAAACCACCACCAACCGCGTGTAGTAATATCCTAAAATCGGCTAAAGGTAGGTAAATACACGAAATAAGAAGTTTGCCGTGGTTTTCATATTTAAACAGAGCGTAATTGAATCCGGTATTGACTAAACTGATTTTTGTTTACTTGGCATACAGGATAGTATACACCATTTTATGGGGCAACGTCGGACTACCGTTTTTGCCATACAAGTGTCCTCTAGTATCTACCCATGTTGTTGCTTAAAAATATATGGAAATGTGTCACAACGTATGACAAGAAATAATGGCCATTATAACAATTTATGTAAAGTGGAGCAATCACTTGAAAAATTTATAAGAGCAGCTGCAACAAAAAACGTTTTCATTTAAAAATGGGAATAAAAAGGGCAATAAATATAAATGAAAGGCTTGGAGCGAAAGTAAAAAAAGCGAAGGAAAAACGTACGTTACAGGAAGTTTACTTTTCAATTTTCTATTTAAAAGCAAACTACACATCCAAATAACAGTGTACAAGATTTTAGTCTTATATGTTTTTATACGCGTACTTTTTTATTCTTGCAGCACAACAGGTGAAGCAGATAATATTTTTTATATCATGAAAAATATCATCTTGTGGAAAGAATAGCGAAACCATAAACATACCAACTTTCTCAATCCTTTCCAAGTTTTTCACCTTTTCACTTTGTCGTTGTTATAATGTGCATCTTACGCCATTTTTGGGGGATGTTCTCTCCTTTACCCAAAAAAGAATAAGCAGGATACTGCTGACTTGTACAGAAAAAGTTTTTTTTTGTTTGAAAAAAGAAAGAAAAATGGCACGAAAAGAGAACAACAGCAAAAAAAACGCTGCGTTGTGGAATTCTTATTCTTAGTACAGCAGGTAGTCGGGTGGACAGGAGTAAGACTTTTATTGGAAGGGAAAAAACTTGCACAATATTTACCCAGACAGAGAAACGAAATGAAATGTGAAATTGCGGGAAAACAAGTTTTCACTTTTAGTTCTCCCTCTCCTTCTTTCCGGCAAAAAGTTACCACAACAGGTAAACCTCCTGAGGATATAAAGCATATAAAACACACATCCTTGTAGTGGCAGCCACTACACATTCATACACGGAAGTTTTTCATAAAATTGTGTTTACATTTTTGGATCTTCTAACGAAAGATAGAGTTTGATGTATTCTCCCAAAAAAGCTTGCCTGTGCGCATATTTGAAGATACGTAGTACATACCAACACATATAGAGTTGTTTATTAGATGCATCAGGAAAATAGGTATAGCTCACAACTTTGCACAGTTCCACGACAACTACCACCACAAACTAAAAAAAACTACTTGCTCATATGAAAGATCGGCACTTCACAATTTCATTACGGTGAATTGTAGGCATTGGTTGAAAAGAAAGAATAAGAGAGATAAAATGGTACCTACTAAACACAATAAAAATGTACTGCACTGGTTCATAAATACAAGCATCTAGTATATTACAGGGGAAGGCGAATATATTTTTGTGATTGTGAACCCACGCCCAACAGTACATACACCAGTACTTCATCAAACAGAGACCACAACTACCTATTCTCAATTAATGTGCCACAAAAAGAGATTCTGTTTGTTCATCTTCTTTAGTTTTAACGCTTTTTAAAACTTTACGTTCATGTCTGAATTATAAGCGCATACACAACCTAACAGCAAAAGTAGTAAAAACGACAGTGGTCGTATAGGTATACCTAAATGGAATTGGTGTAGCCTTTTTGGTTAACAGACTTTCTTTAATTTTCTCCGTAAAATATGGTAAACTTTTGGGGTTGGGGAATGTTAGTGTTGATACTGCTAATATTCCGGTGTATTTTTTTATTTCGTCAATTTCATTTCCACTGCACATATGAGTTATAATGAACACTCAGGGTAGAGAAAAAGACGTAAACGAGGAAGAGCCACAGAGAGAGAGAGAGGACAAGAAAGAGAGTGAAAGAAAAGTTGAGAACTCATTCGGAGTAATAAAACTTTCTTTTCTGCTTTTAAGTAAAATATTACGTACATGTTTTGCACGCACCGCACCACCCTAGCGAGCTGTCTACTACTGACTACTCATATATAGCCGAGAACATAACGAAAGGTCCCATGATGATCTAACGAACACACAACTGCTAAAACTTTTCTAAAAAAAACTACACACTAAACTGCATACCTATACATTTCCCATTAGCCCTATACTTACATGAACCAACAGGGGCACATAGAATTGGACTAGAGAATATCTTCCAGAACAAGGAAAGCGGAAAGCCTACTGTTTTCGACGGTGACTTCATGAAAACTACAAAAAATGTATGATATATATACATTTCATAAAAGCATCCCTCATGCGTTTCCCCCCGCAATCCTCCACTGACTTCTACACTGACTTTCCTGTTAGTTTTCATGTATATTTGAGTATAACTGGATATTTCGGTATACTGCGTAGAACAGCACTACCGTCGCTTTTTAGGAAATTAATCTCTTAAACAGGTTGACAGTGATTTATTCATTAGTTTTTATACAAGTGACACAACATTATTAATGTGCTTTTGCCCTCTGTTAATGTACTGATTAAAGAGTCACTTTATGTACTTTATATTATGACAATGTGTGTGCTGTGGTGAAGAATACAATGCAGTGTGAGTGAACATTGTCCAAACCCAAAAGCGGTGTAGATTTTTTTTAAAGTTACAAAAACCCGAGCAGCTTGTTCCAGGCTCAGAAAAAATTGTCAAAGTCATCATCCAAAGAGAATGACAACGGGATGTTCATGTGTGGGGCTGTGTGGGAAATGAAGAGACTCGAGAGAGCCCTTGTAATGTTGTAGTGCTTCTTTTTTTGGTAAAAAAAGACGGACAAAGTAATTAAAATAGTAGTGTCAAATTGAAGTTTGCGTGTTCCAAGTGTGGTTTCACTCCAATTTTAAAAACCTGAAAGTACCGTAAAAACTTTCGTTTTTACAAATTACTTCCACATAAGAAGGCATATTGGGAAGATATGTTCCTGTGAGTAACTATCCATATCAGCAACCACTTTTACTACAACAGTACTCATAGCAGGAATAATGGAGACTATATAGGTATAAAGACTTAAATTGGAGAGATACGACGTACAATATAAAGTAGGTATTATAATTTATCGACCACAACAACTCGGAGAGCTGAGAACCGCAACAGAGGATATACCATGTAATGAGGAGAGATACGACGTACAATATAAAGTAGGTATTATAATTTATCGACCACAACAACTCGGAGAGCTGAGAACCGCAACAGACGATATACCATGTAATGTTAATGATGTTGCACGAGTAAAGCATGACAACTGTCGTGATATGACTGTGTAGTCCATGTTGCGGCAAAAAAATAACTTGAGTAAAATGTAAAAGTAGGCTCGTTAGACTGCACAAGGATGAAGAAACCCGGAGTAAAAGTCAAAGAAGTAAATCATTGTGTATTCTTTGCATGACGACACAGACACATATATCCTCTCTGCTTCTGGTTGTAGTCAAGCTCTTTAGCGTTGTGTAGCTCGTTCGTTAGGCGATTCTTTTGCTACCACCGCTCGTGTGTAGAAATGATAAATGTATACCTATAAAGTATTTATTGTTTTGTTGTGAATCAAGATGATATGAACCTGTCTGAGGACTCTTTAAAAATCAAACGACTTTCAGATACACACAGTACCAATAGTGTAGTGGGGATCTATCAAGATTTTCTGGGAGTCTTTTGAGAGTTTCTGTCGAAAAATAAATCATCAAAAACTTTCAAATACAATACCCGGGCTTTGTGAGACAACGTTGAACATCAACAGAGGCATTGGATGTTTGTTTGAAATCAGGGATTTCCCTTATGCAGTCGAAATCGCAAATAAAATTAACAACACAAGCATAATATCACATGCCATCAGAGAGATAGGAACATGCACATAGTACATAGTTAGGTGAACAGAACGATAGACAGAAAAGTTTTTCGTAAGCTATTCCTTTGGGATATCCTAATATTTTGATAGATGTACTCTGTCAGTAGGAGAAACACATAAAGTGCTTGGATAAAGGTCCGGCCGGACTAAAGCAAAACCAAAATGTCTAAATTGCTGCTCAACTTTCCGCAAACGTTTATCAATGCTATGTTATGCTTTTTTATAATAACTGTACACACTACCTAATATGAACATCGTGTATAATGTACAAGTACGGAAAAATTAATGTACAAAAACGCGAGAAAAAAACTGGAAGCAACTCAAACTAAGAACTTGTATTCATTAGCATTGAATGTAAGCTGAAAATGTTTGTTAAGCGGTTCGGTAGAACTACATATGAGAAGAGTAACAAAGCAGAGTGCTCCTTCTTTGTTCACAAAGTTTGTTGCCAACTTTTTGCGTGCAAAGTTTAATAATCGTTTTTGTGTCATCTCAGGAACTGTCATTATTTGACTTGGAAATAATCACTGATAATAGGCATGTTGCTCAGGGGTGGTATGCAAAGAATACTGGATTGGCATTTTTGCGCAATAATGAAACTGCAGAACGCTACTAGAAAACAACACCATTCGTACTCCTACCACAACAACTGCAAGCTATTTCATCCTTACCATTAAATAAAAGCGCCCAGTTATGTACACCCATTTTATGCACAAGGCATGAATTATTCACAAGTAAAACTAATCTAAAGTGTTGCATTTTACAACACAAATAATAATTATAGTTTTACTTGCTGTATGCTACAACAGCACACCTTGATTGGCATAAAAAGGTCATGAACAAAATGCACCAAAACTTTTATGGATGAAACAAGATATTAAACAGTTTAGTAAATTAAAACAATTATTTTACTGTCCACTGATGACGTAATATGAAATACGTCATGTTATGCCAATGAAGTAGATGCTGAAAAACAGAGAATTCGTAGGTGCAAACCGTAAATGTGCTAATATATTTAACTGTTGTGTGGTACTGAAAGCGCAAAAGACTACTATTTTAATTTTAAACGAGAGTGTTTTATTAAAGCTTTTACGGACTTCAGTACTTCGAAGATTTTAACTTAGGAAATACATTTTTCATTTTCCTCTAAACAATCCGATAGCCACGTGTACTACTTTCCATACCTGAATTAAATTCGGAACAAGTACACTGTACACTTTTTCGAAAAATTAATAAAGCTGATAGATACGTGGTGCTTAAATATATTAGCCAATAAGAATAGTATAAACAACAACCTGTCTTATCTTTCCTGATTTTTTCCCCTGTCAATGCATAAAGATTTGGTTCAGATTGTTAATTTTTTGAGAATTTTCTTGATTCAACCTGATCGCTCAGAGCTACGAACACAAAGTGTAAAAATGAAATTGATAGCCAGATGCACCCTTGCAAAAGCCAGAAAGTGGATTGACTAGTTTTTTAGATCCTACATAGTGACAGCGAAAAAGTAACCCTGGATGAATAAAGGGAGACAATTTATCCAAAACGAGAAAAAACGTAACTGCCAGTAAAAAACCAAAACTCGTTAACATTAGTGCCCGAAACTGGTTAATATCTCTGAACATTGATGGAAGGTTACCAAAATTTTGCACACTTTTTATTTCTCAGCATATGCAGGAATGAAGTACATAATGAATATGTACTATATTTATAGGAAAGTGATTATCTAATTTTTATAAGAAAGGATTAATGGAGCTAGGCAAGTTTACTACTGCGTCTAACAACACCACACAACAATGCAGACGTAGGAACCTGAATAACAAATCAATGATACCTCATCACTGGTTTGGCAGATGCAAAAATGCTGACATTGTGAAAACATCCCACCGAAATTTTTGCTGGATTCATAGATTTCCATTGTAGATAATTCGGTAGTAGTGTTTAATGTGAAATTATTTCGAAAAATTGTGCTACAACGCAGTTGACAGTGTTGTGTGACCGTGCGTTAGAATTCCAGACTTGAAAATCAGTGAATACCTTGTCCTCATCTCTGTTGCACGTTTTCTGGAATTTTTGCGTAAAATGTTGGAGGCAACTGCAAGTTTTCGGAATAAAAAACGAGGAGGTTATTGTTGTTGGGCGATAACGATTGCCGTGTCATGTGTTTTTGTCATTTTATCATTTCAAGTTCTATCTGCGACTTCATATCGGGGTACCCTACATCCCTTGACGCAAATGCGACAAATTGACTTTTTAGACGTGGAACAATACTTTAGAAACGCCAGATTAATGAGGATCCAAATAATGTGTATTATATACGATGAGCCGTGCGACTTGGTTGGAAGATGGTTAAAACGTAAGTTTATTACTCATTGTCATTGGGTTTCTTATTCATTCCATATTGTACGTAGAAAAAAACTCCATGTAATCTTAAGAAACATTTTTTTGCGACGAAATAAAGCTATGTAGATATATATTTATAAATATATACGTATAGCTTGTAATAAGCTGCAATAGGGCCAATGACACATTACGGTTGAATGAAGTTGGTGTCATTTATTTATTCCAGCACGACTGTTCCCTGCACTTTTTGGAGATTGTCCGGTCTGCTCAGAGTACCAGAAACAG
>JAHZNB010004765.1:0-14211 GCA_027744295.1 Callyntrura guangdongensis
CCTAAATGCGAACGTGCTATTTACCGAGGCAAATCTTGTTATTTTATTGGCATAAAATGTAATCCCAGAAATAAATTGTGTGTGCCGATTCTGGATCTACTACACAGCATATTAAGTTCATGATGGTGGTGTGATGTGACACCTTGTCCTTTATTACTATTTCTGAGCCCAATCGACTCGTCAACAATGAACGTCATTTGAAACACTTGTGACCTTCAAAAGCGAAAAAAATAACAGGTGACAGTTGGCACGTTGGCCAAAAAATGGTATAGTATAGCCATGTAGCCGGTGAAAAACAAGTTGTTTGTCAAGCTTAACTATTATAGGAAACGGGGGCTTTGAACTGACGCAAATGTAGTTTGATGCGAGACGAAAGGTTATTGTATACAAGAAACGTTATGTATCATTTTAAAATGCTTGCTAATTTTTTTTTTGCTAATTCCAAACAATCCGCGGAATTATTTAATTTGCTCGGTGATCATGAATCATCCCCTTATGCCAACATGTTTGTAAAAAATTAATATGTTTATTTAAAAGGCATTTCCTCGTGAGTCACAAATTGTTGCACTATTTGTGACTCACTTTTTTCTGTCAGTATGTCGGTTTTAGGATGTCAGTATAACCAATCAATTTAAGGGGTGGTTTTAGCTAAATAAAATTCCTTATTATTTTTTCGGAAGCTAATAAACTTGTTGATAGTGTGCAGCGTCATTAACAAGAAAAATACATGCTTGGGAAGACTAACTAATTGCGCTACTTTTCTACACTTAAAATTTGTAACTTATTTTATTAAATTATAAAAGAGCTCAGCATCCTTGGTGAATTGTGGGTCAGTTTCACTTTCATTCTACAGCTCTCCTCAACTAAAAACATATATTTAAAAAAATAAAATTCTATTTATTGTTTATTGTTCACCTTTCCATACATATTGTTATCCATTCATGGCAGTTACCTCTGCAATCTCAGATTCTACTCCTGACCATCCAGTCACTGCGGATCATGACACCACTGCTGACGTCAAGCAAGTAAAGTCCTTTGAGGAAATTCTTGACAAACTGGGTATTTTTTGTTGGTTTAAATATTTTTTTAAAACAGAAACTCGTGTATTTTTTGTGAATCAAATCATTTGGTTTTACAGGTTGCTTCGGACCATATCAAGTGCTAGTACTCTTTTTGTACTTGTTTATGGAAATTGCCACCGCATTTGTGGTTTTCATACCTATTTGCGTTGCAAGTAACTCACAGATCGTTTTACATTAATAATCTATGTATTACGACGGCCGTTTGATTTGTTTGCAAAGCTATCCTGAATATTATTTTCCCTTTTAGAGATCGCGTCTGTCGACATCTGTACAGAGGTCACTGCCCCCATTAGTAACTTTACAACAACTTCTAATTCCGACATTTATTTCACACCTTCGGGGGCAGAAAGCATTACCACGGGTTATCAAGGGGAAGACTACAATTCAGAAATTGCCACCGCATTTGTGGTTTTCATACCTATTTGCGTTGCAAGTAACTCACAGATCGTTTTACATTAATAATCTATGCATTACGACGGCCGTTTGATTTGTTTGCAAAGCTATCCTGAATATTACTATTTTCCCCTTTAGAGATCACGTCTGTCGACATCTGTACAGAGGTCACTGCCCCCACTAGTAACTTTACGACAAGTTCCAATTCCGACATTTATTTCACACCTTCGGGGGCAGAAAGCATTACCACGGGTTATCAAGGGGAAGACTACAATTCCACGACTTCTGACGTTATTAAAAAATCCATCTTTGATGATTTTGAGGGAGTTTGGAAAGGAAATTTTTTCCGCTATGAGTCCTTGGTTGACGAGGTTACCTAACAGTTATTTTTATAGAGGTATTATGCTGCTGGATTATTCTAAGTTTGGTTTCATTTTTTATTATTAGTGGAACCTCAAGTGTGATCAAGCCTGGATTCCGGACATGTTCACCAGTAGTTTTATGGCTGGCATGTTTTTGGGAAGTTTAATTTGGAGCCAAGTTGCAGATTGGTACTTAACTACATGACTAAGCTCATTATTAATCTTTACTGTGCTATCATATTTCTATAATTTGCTAATCATTTTTTATTTTAGGTACGGACGGCGTCCAGCTTATCTCTGCATTTTAATTACCTTGTTTCTAGGTACTGCTCTTTCCACGTTTAGCCCCTCCATTTATTTCTATGGTGTCTCACGAATGCTCTGTGGTTGTGGGTACTCTGGTAAAAAAATACTCCTTGCAATTTTATAATGCCACTTTAGTTAAAAAGCTATACTACTAAACTAGTAATATTATATTTAGGATTTATTGGGATATCATGCTTGACATCAATTGAATTTATGACAGCCAAATGGCGATCATTTGCAAATTGCGTAGGTCCATTTGGTAAGCCTTGATAAGACCTTTCATCAGCAAGGTCTCTGATAATATTAATTAAGTGTAAAGTGGAGAAATTTTAAAATTAGGTATTCTTTTACAGGTGAGGGTATAATCATTCTAAGTGTTCTTGGTCATTTTATACGACCCTGGAGAAAGTTGTATCTTGTCACACTTATCCCATTTGTGTTGATAATTCCCATTTATTTGTAAGATTTTTAAAAAAATATTAGCGCAACGCCTATAAAAATAAAAATATTCAGCACATCCTTGACGTCATGAACGATTTTTTTACAGTTGTTTACCTGAAAGCCCTCGTTGGCTGTTGCGAAATAAAAAGGTGACTGAAGCACTTGTCATACTAAATCAAATGGCCAAATGGAATGGGCGCCCACCTATACGCAGAGATGAGCTGGAAGCCTTCCAAAAACAGGAAGAATTGGCCACCGAGTCACAAAACCGACAACGTCTTAGCTACCTAGACTTTTTAAAAAATAAGCAGCTTCGAACCAAGGCTGCCTTCATCTTTGCCATATTTTTTGCCTGGAACGTGGGCTACTTTGGGATAAGCTACAATATTCGTAATGTTCCTGGGAATCTGTATATGAGCTTGGGGCTTATCGGGATGGCCAACGCGCTGGGACAAAGAAGCTCTTGGCCTGCTAGTGAATGGTAAAAATTGTTCATGGTGACTTTATCAAAAAATACATGGGGCAATGTGATAAATCGCTGTTATAAAAAAATTGATACATAATTTTTTTAGGTTTGGAAGACGTCGTGCCGTTCTGTATGAAATGACGTTATGTGCAGTTTTTCTAGTTATACTGGCTGTCTTATTTTTAACAATGAATGAAGTCAATCATGTAATAATTTTGGCGGCGTGCTTTGTCGGGTTGTTTGGGTTTGCGGGAACCCGGGGCTCTTTGAGGCTACTGGCAGGAGAAACGTTTCCTACAGCAGTGAGAAACATGGGATTGGCTATGGGGGGCATTGGGGCCGATATTGCCGGACTGTTGACCCCTCAAACAGCTTATCTTGGCTCTAGTGCGTAGTTCCATCTTCTTATTTAAGTTTTTTAAAAATCCTTTGGTTGTTCTGTTTAATGCTGATTTTTTAATACTTTTTCAGAATGGCCTTCTCTACCATTTTTCATTTTTGCTCTGGTCTCCGTTCTTGGCTCCCTGGTTGTACTCATGATGAAAGAAACAAGTGGTAACCCCCTATCCGATGAAGTGGAAGGAACCCCCAAGAAAAAATCCAGCCATGCTCTAGAAAAGACATCGATTTGTTAAAAAGTGAAAATAAAAACTACAAAACTTAAAGTACAATTAATTTCTCTAAAAAAAACCGGCTGATACAGCTGTCAATTACTGAACAGAACTCAATCTTTTTCCTTCTCATACCAACCAACATCCCAACAAGTTCATTTTCCGTCTTCTTGATCCTCTCTCATTTTGATCAAGACAGGATGTACCATGAGCCTCCCTGGAGATAAGAATAACAAGACGTGATAACAGCATGTAGCAAACGTGGTCATGGTCATTTTGACTTTTGCAATGCACAAACTTATGCACAAAGCATGATGCTCAATCATGCAAGCATGCACATATTTTTAATCGTTACTAATGCCATTCAACATAAAGGATTATAATTATTGCGTTTTTTTTCTTGTCAAAAGACATGCTCGCTCAGCAATAGGTTCGACAATAAAAATGTGTTAGTCATACCAGTGTACTATTTTTTATACCCGCGTATATGACCTTTGCACAGACCATATGTCCGTCGTTATCCCTTTGAATGCTGATAAAGGAAAGGATGGTGGGAAATTCCACCCAGTTAAAACGTCAACTCTCGTTATTTTACTCCATGACTTAATAATGGGCTCGTCAAGATTTTTGGATTAGTCATTCGGGTTGTTACACTGTGTAAACAAGTTCAAGATATGTTTGGAGTTGAGATATTATTATGTAATATTATTTTCTTTATCTTATTTGACAGAGTTTGTTTCATTCACCATTTTCTATCTTTTTAACTCAACCCATCTTTTGATTTTTTTTCCTATTTTATCTCACCACTTAAGTGCACACTTATTTTAATTTTTAGTTTGTCTGCTATCTGTAGTAATTAAAAAATTACTATGTTACTAAACACCTTTTTAATCAGTTTTGGACTTAGACATTCGCAGATACTGTTTCTCTGGTGACAAGGTCTAAAAAGATCAGTTTTTTGTTTTTATGAAAAGGCGTTTACCCAACCAGGCTTTTGTAACAGTATAACTTTTTATTATACTATTTACACGATCGTAAATTTAAAGTTTACAGGGAACGATTGAGCATTTCAGAACACTGCTACAGACAGTGCAGCGAGGGCATGGATACTGCTGCTGTGGTTAACAATATTACAGTTTAGAAAGGAAGAGAAGCGCGGAAAGTTGAGCACCCGTCATTCCTTTGACGAAAGTCAGTGGAGTTAGTTAGTGGTTTGTGCGGTTCCGGAAGATAGAAGCCAAAGTCCGACAAAAATGCGTATTGGATAATTTTTGGTAACTCTGCAAAATCCAACACCACTATGGCTGGAAACCAGGAAAATTCTGGGTCAGGGAGCAATCCCGGGAGCAAATTAGAATCTGACCGCTTCCCTCAGCGCTTTATTGTTTCTTCTCGTAGAAGTAGTAAAGCCGTTGAGAATGTTATCAGTTTTGAAGAGATTCTGGAAGAATTGGGTAAATTAAAAACAAAGTTTTATACACTTTTTGAAAGCTTGTAGAGCTTATCTTGATTTTTTTTTGTTTCAGGTTGTTTTGGACCCTACCAAGTAATGATCCTGTTTTTGTATTCTTTTATGGAAATCGCTGCAGCTTTTGTAGTCTTTATTCCTATCGCTGTGGGACGTAAGTATTTTACCATAAGAGACAAACCACCAGGTTGTTTACCAATGCATATGCATCTGTAATACAAAAATTGTCTTAATTTTAAGGATCCTCTACACTTTTTACCAACTGTACCGGCGACGATCTCAGCAATTCTACTGAAGATTCTACTTCAAACACCACCACACCTGTAACTGGGAATACTAGTGTAGCCATGGATAACCACACCACAAGTTTCACCACCCAGGCAGATGTCATTACTAGGTCAATTTTTCACGCGTTTGAAACCGTGTGGAAGGATCCTTTCAAGTACGAGTCGTTAGTTGACGAGGTTTGTCGTAGCTCGAAAAAATGTTTTGTTTCTTGAACAATATACGGTCATATGATTGATTGATGTTGTGTTTGTTTTGATCTAGTGGAACCTGAAATGTGACCGAGCTTGGATTCCTGATGTTTTCACCAGTGGTTTGATGGCAGGCATGTTTGCGGGCAGTTTGATTTGGTGTCAACTTGCGGATTGGTGGGAAACCAAAACTTATATTGTCTTTATTAGTAATTCTTATCTGGTCTTTTTAAATTTTTAGGTACGGACGGCGTCCAGCATATCTGATGATTTTATTTACAATGTTCCTTGGCACTGCCATGTCTGGATCCAGTCCCAACATTTACTTTTACGCAGTGTCTCGTTTTATGTGTGGATGCGGCTATGCAGGTAGCAAACCATTTTTTCTTGCGCGTAAAAATAAATGTCAACTTTATAAAAAAAGAAAGTGTCATTAAATCCTTAATTAAATTCTCTCAGGTTTTATTGGTATTTCGTGCATGACTGGTATTGAATTTATGACCCCCAAATGGAGATCCTTTGCTAACGTTGTGGGTCCAATTGGTAATTCAAATGATAAACTTTTTTTCCGTTTACAAATTTTTTAATAAAATTACAAATATACTTCACTAATGCTCGATGTAGGTGAAGGTATTATCATTCTCAGCGTCCTGGGCTACTTTATTCGTCCCTGGCGTCAACTCTATTTGGTTACCCTGACGCCTTACATTTTGATTATACCCATTTATTAGTAAGATCTTATCAACACAAGATAAAAGTAACGAATGGCTATGAAATAGGTTAAATGAGTGATGTCAACATTTAAATCCTTTCCACAGTCTTTTACCTGAAAGTCCTCGTTGGCTACTGCGAAACAAAAAAGTAGCAGAAGCCCACGCCGTTTTAAATCGCATGGCTAAACTGAACGGGTGCCCACCAGTAACTCGAGAAACGTTAGAAGCTTTCCGAAAACAGGAAGAGCTGGCGAACATGTCCCAAAACCAAAAACGTCTGAGCTACTGGACATTTTTAAAAAATAAAAAATTGCGCACCAAAGCAATTTACCTGTTTGGTATTTTCTTTTCGTGGAACGTGGGTTACTACGGGGTGAGCTACAATATCCGAAATGTTCCAGGAAATACATACCATAACATGGCATTGATTGGATTGGCCAACGCAATTGGTCAAAGAGCCTCCTGGCCGGCGTGTGAATGGTAACGCCCATTTACTTTTTTAAGTCATTTGTAACATAGGCTGCGGAACAGGGGGGATGAGGGGGTCAAATCCCCCCCTGAAATTTATTTTAACTTTACAGGATAGGTAACCTAATACATTACAGGATAGGGCTGACCCCCCCTCGAAATCCCTGTTCCGCAGCCACTGATTTGTAATGTGATTAGATCGGGCCCTGAGCGGGGGCGTCACCTGAGTGCCTTTAGGCTGACTGTTGGTAAAATATATAGGGGATTTTTGACAGGTTTGGAAGACGTCGTGCCGTCCTTTACGAAATGACTCTTGCCGCTGTATTTTTTGTCCTGTTGGCCATCTGCTTTTTAACAGTGGCTGAGGTGAATTCCGTCATGATTCTGGTAGCCTGCTTTGTGGCACTATTTGGGTTGGCTGGAGCAAGAGCTTCGATGAGACTGTTGGCGGGAGAAACGTTTCCCACGGCGGTGAGAAATATGGGATTAGCTATGGGTGGAGTAGGAGGATGCTTGGCGGGGCTGTTAACCCCTCAAACAGCTTATCTTGGCTCAAGTAAGATTATATTTTAAATACATGGAAAATGGTCATAAAAATGAAAGATACAAGTTGTGATAGATACGATATTTTTTACCTATAACTTTTAGGATGGCCTTCTCTTCCATTTTTTATTTTTGCTGTAATTTCCGTCCTGGGAGCCATGATCGTTTTCATGATGAAAGAGACGAGCGGCAACCCTTTGTCAGATGAGGTTCAGATAAGCAAGAAGCAAAATAGTGGTAACACGTAATAGTGTAAAACATGACATATAAATCCCTTGATAGTTAGGAGTGGTCATAATATACTTTTGATTTCCTGGTCACTTATTAACGGGTCAAAAATTTGTAAATAAAGTTTGGTCATGCTCTCTCGCGACTTGTTTATACCTTCCTTATTACGGCATACCTGCAATTGTTTGCATTTATATTATGTGTATTTAAGGGCCTATACTGTACAAGAATGTCCTGGTGAGTAATACCATAGTTACTCCTTATATTCTGCAGTTGCGAACATGAGTGAAGGTTTTTCTCGTAATTTCCAGCATTAGATATAATGGGCAATATTGTATTAATAATGAATAATGTGCTATGACTTGGTAAATAATATTTTCCCCCATTATTATATAATTATAGATATTGGAAATTGCATGAGTAATTTCAAGCATTATTTTATTTATAAACAATGATTTACAAGCGATGAAGCAAAAACTTTGCACTCTAGAGCGCGGTATGTAATGTTTTTAAACGATAAAATTCACTACCTAACCATTTGGTCAAAACGGCAGAAAAAAAGCCAAACCCTTGAGGGGAACCAGGTTCGAGGGAACAGACCTAGAACCGAATATAAGAGCATAAAAATTTTCACAATGCCAAGGATAAGCAGCACTTTACTTGGTTACCGACAATGTCTCCATTCAACTTTCAGGAGCTGATTCACGCATTGTCACTTTGACACAATACCCAGTAAGTAATTTTATAAAATCAAACAAATTTCATTGCTTCAACTTCCTACCTGAAAAAAGTTATTTTCTGCTTTAGTTGGTGTTATATGAATTTTTGGGTAGAACTGCCAAGGGTTTAATGGTGTTGCCTAACCATTTGTCGGCCTATTTTATATACTTTTAAAGCAATGATAACATTTTGGACTACAATTGGAAATGTTTACTTTTCTCTTCTTCACGTGACATTGATTTTAGTGGTTTTTATGGATTTCGAGAATTGCAATAACACAAACTATTCAAGCAAAACTAGTTATAATATCCTGGTGCTTGTATCGAATTTTTTCTTATTGCTCAGTTGGGCATATCCAATCTTGGCAAATATGTATCGGCATTGCTTTAGCTGAAAAAATTCCCTGAAGATTATAATCTAGCACTGGTAGTAGTAAAACAATTTAATTGGTTTTTACAGAAACAACTTTTGTTAGTATTATTGCTACTTGTTTTTAAAAACATTAATTATTTCCGTCATTCCTGAATTAAGTAAATTAATATTGTAGTTGATTAAAAATTATGAATTTCATAATTTTTTTGTGCTTACGTCCATTAGATTTTGGTGCATCTGTAGTTTAATGTTGTGGTTCTTGATGGTGTAACAACTTTCAATTACTTCGACAACTGTAAAGAAAAATAAACAATACAACTGCCAAGTTGGCTTACTCGAGTAAGCATAGAAAACACTCTTGCAGATAAAAAATTTCGTTACCTTACAAAATTACAATATATTTAATCACGAAAAAATAAATCCAGACAAGTAAATTATTATAAAAGTCGCAATACTCACTTTAAAGTCATTATGTGTGACAGTAGTCATTAAATATATTAAAAACTGACCAAAATACTTTGTAAAAAACACTGACAAATTATTTCTTCACTAATTAATTAGTAGTGTTCAAGTCAAGAATCGGAAAGATTTTTACGCAAAAGTTATAGCCACGAACACCTACATCTCCTGTTTATATAATAAATGACATCATCCAAAATATTGATATATGATGAATGTGTAAATACAACTTTCATCTATACACTACTAGATCAGGCATTTTATTGTAAAATTGAGAGTATGGTTATTTACACATATCATTCACGGGAGTAGTAACCAACAGTATAGTGACGACATATTTTTTATGCCATTATATATGTTGGGGTTTACAGCCGCGGTGTTATATTAATTAAGTAATGGTCAAAATGGTTTACATACATGTAAACTGTGAATTAGGTCAAATGGGTACAACAACTTACTTATAGATTTGAGAACGAAATTGCTTGCTGACAAACAGTAATCATGCAAAAAATCTTGTTTCACTTTTCCAGATGAAGCTGGAAAGCAGAAACCATGTGCCACATATATTTTGTCAGCTCATTATGATATTGGTTTATGCCGAAATTGGATTAACGCAAATTACATTTCCGAACCTGCTTCCGGTCTTGCCATGATGGTTGCTTGTTCTTCTTGTAGTCTTTCACTTTTTCAGATTATTTACTAAATTTACAATAGAAATGGCAGAGAGTTTAGTTGTGAAATGCTCAATTTAAAACAAAAATCTAAAAAAAATCGGTCGAGAACATGAACACTATGAAAATGTCCAAAGCACAGAAAGTTTACCTTTTTCTCTGGATTGTGACAATAATTGGCAATTTAATGGGGGCCCAAGCTATGGAACCACCCGAAGTGCATATTTTCTTTCCTGACAAAGCTGACAAAGATTTTCAAGACGACTCTCTGATTGTCATGACAAATTCAAATCCCGATTTTGAAATGAAGTGCTCAGCCTCTTACCCTGTGGAATGGATTATACACTACAGCCCGGTAAGATCACCTACCTGATCCAAAAATAAAAATCCTGCTTTAAGTAATATTAGAGACGTAGCTGAAATTGAACTTAAAAAGTTGTAGCAAAGCGATGAAGTGTTAATTTGTGCTCAACCAAACCTTCCAAGCCCAACCCCCTCCCCAGAGACCCTCTCAAAAACCTCAACAAATAAACTGTAAAGACGAACACATTTGAAAGTAGCCAATGTATGAAATATTGAGACAAAATACCAGGGAAATAAAAAAAGGCCCATAATCTTGCTTGCAAACGTAATTTTATCAAAATCACATGGGCTCCTGAGATATAACTTTTTTTCTAAATGACCATTGACCCCTTAGACCTAGGAGGTCAAACTTTTGTCTACTTATAGAGAAGCAATATGCTACCTGTATGCAAAATTTGGTGCAAATCGCCATATAATACCAGAGATACTTATATTACCTTTGACCTTGATCCCGTAGACCTAGGGATCAAGATTTTGTTTACTTATATATGAGGGCATATGCTCACTGTCTGTATGCAAAGTTTAGTGCAAATTACAAAATACAAATGCCATGAATACCAGAGATGCACCTACGTGACCTTTGACCCCTTTGATCTAAAAATATCAGGTGCACAACTAAGATATAACTTGGGTTATCGATTGGTGCAAACAAATTTCCAAAGCTCCCTCCCGTTTCTCAGATATGGCTCGGACAGACAAACAGACAGACATTAGTAAGCGCAATAAGTAGAACTCGCTACTTAATAAAGATAATAAGGATATGCACATAAGGTTATTTGGAAAAATGTTGGACCCCCACTGCCCCCTGATGGGGGACTGGCCCAAGCGTTAACTTGAGCAACTACGGACCCTTCCTACTGCACTGATCCTTTGTGGAAAGTTTGGTCGCAATACGTCCAAGGGTGTCGGTGGGAGAGTTTCCACAGACGAACTGACGGACAGACAATACAACCAAGATCAATACTAGCTAAAGCTAAAATGCTGTCAGCTACGAAATGTTAAGTGGGAGTTTTTCTTATCATTTTTAATTTTAACACAAGGGCGACGACGGTATTACGGAAGAAACCAAAATTGCAGAAACATTTCGGCACACGGATGACTTTCAGACTGTGAAGTCCTACACGTTCAGTGCCAAACTGAGAATAGCTTACAAAGGAAATTTGTTGGTTTTGTCAAATTTTACCTGTCGACGGGTGGGACAATCAATCGATCTTGAGACTACCCACGTGACCATGGAATTTCAAAAGAATCTTTCAATCATCATTTTAACAAAAATCAATCACCACCAACACTTTCCACTTGGGTCTATACGGAGTAGTAGTGACAGAAAAACAAACTGTGAACGAGCTGTAGCCTTAATGACAGCTCCACTTCCCCCATACATTTTCCCCTGTTTCCGATGCGAGGAACCATCCTCCGGTAAAAGCCTTGAATTGGATTACCATGAATGCATTTCCCCCATAGTGTGTGAAAGCATGATAGCAACTCATAAGAAAGGGAAATCGTGTCTTCAAGTGCAGATGGATATGCCCAAAGATTGCAAATTTTACGGGGAAATGGATTTCAACCCAAAAATGGTGCTGTGCAAAAATTTTGGTTCTGCCTTGGCACAATTTTTCTTTTTTGGGTTATTCCATGGGGATTCAAAGGACGATATGAGTGTTCTAGCTCCAACAATTTGTAAGATTTTGAAAAAAAAACTTTTTAGAAGGTATACTGCTGTGAATTATCTGTTCTGTTTGCTCATCTAGATTTTGACTGGAGCGACGTCAACCAGACTGACATGATTCGCATTCATCTCCTTAACCAAACAATAGTGTATCAGACAGAAGATGTGTCATTTATCTGTGAATACTCCCGTTACTATTTCTCGTTGGGGTCCTGGTTTGGAATTGAAAACGTCGCAAACAACTCAATGACCTACTACAAAGGTAAATTTACTCCAAACTGTGACATTCATTTAGCATCCTTCTCCAGATAATGTGTACACAATTTTGTGCCGGTTTTCAGCTTTTGACCTCCGACCTTGTAATCCTGATATTGAAAATCCTAAACATTCCAATTGTTCGGATACAGAGGAATACAAGTGGCGGGGATCATACCAAGCCCAGCTGAATATTGCTTTTAACGAAACTGGTGATCACAGAGTTTACTGTTTTGGTCCTGTTTGGAACACGACCGAGTGGGTTAACACATCCTTTTCGCTTACAGTTGTCGAAGGTACGCTTCTACTTAGCACTACAGTCACATTCATCATTACTAGAAAGGTTTAATGTATTGTAGTGTCAAATTTTCGTATAATGTAGGGGTAAAACCTGAAGTCGTTTCACTCAAACCAGATGGACCTTCAGAATTTTTTCTGGGTCAAAGGCGTAGACGGTTAGTGTGTGAATTTAAGGGCAAGCCAATGCCAAACGTAACCTGGCGGAAATTTAATAAGGTAGGTACATATTTTATTCTAACTCTTACAAAATATACAGTAATATCATGCACTTTAGAATGTTGGTTCAGAGATTCAGTCTTTTAGGTCGTTTTACTAAAGCCAGCAGTTGGGTTTCATACATGGTGAAAGTTTTGTTTATCAACATTGCCGTAACACGTCAAAATGTGTCATACTTTACTAAATTGATCATGTGAAATTTACTGAAATCAACTTTAACTTTACGGCATACTTCAAATGATTTTTTGTAAATATAAGATGAATGAAAAGTGCACTAACAACTAAAAGATATCAATTTCTTTAAATTCTTCTTCCAAGCCGTCCTACTTGTATTACAAAACTATCAATAGTAATTGAAAGTTGCATGTTACACTCTGGACATTTTGACACCGTGTATTCGCACAGATTCGGGGGTCAGAAGTCAGGTTTATTTCATTGAATTTTACATGATTCGATTTAATAAAGTAAGACATGTTTTTGAAGGTTTTATCGTGTTACAAATGGGTTTTTACCTCGGTAGTATATTATAAATATGTTAATCTGTTTTACGCATTCTTGTAGACATTGGAAACTACTTTTCTGGGTAACTACACAAGTGTTAGGGAGTTTGACGAAATTGGCCACCGAACCGAAGGCCTGTATACTTGTGTCGTAACTTCATTCCTAGGCGACGATTCAGAGTCGTTTTTATTAAAAATACATGAATGTAATTTTTATAATTAAGCAAAAATGCCTCTGTGTATTCAGTACCTTTTCAAGTCGATACGAAAAAACCTTTTCACGAAAAATTCCCAAATTTCATTCTGTTTAATTTTTCAGTGGATCAAACTGGGCTCTCATGGGTCAGCAAAATCGCTATTTCTGCGGCTGTAACACTTGTCACCCTAATTATCATTGCGGTTATCGTACGGATGTGGCATATAATCAAATCCCAGCAAAAAGAGTTGCGACTGTTGACTGAGGCAGAAATTCTAGAGTTTGTTGAGGGAAATCCAGGATTGTTGAATGCCGTCCAAGATGACTACTTTGATCGGGCGTCGGTTATTGAAGCGTTACCTTATGATAAAAAATATGAAATCCCCCAGGATGAATTAATTATTGGTAAATGCAAAAAAGAAGGTAATTTCGATTGAAGTATGGTTTAAGCATTATGGTATAATGCATTTAGATTATGCCTGCATCTTGGGCACTGGTCAATTTGGGGTGGTACTAAAAGGCAAGATACGTGCCATTGAGGTCTCTCATTACGTCGGAGCAAAATGCAGGTCTAGCCGTTATGGTACCTTTTCTACTGTTGACGAATTGGAAGTAGCAGTAAAAATTTGCCAGAAAAATTTAGACGTTGTCAATTTTAAGGCGGTACTTTCGGAAATTAAGGTGATGGCATACCTAGGATCACATGACAATATCGTCGGCCTCATTGGTGCATCCACCAACAATATTCGAAACAGTTTAGTTAATAAACATTTCCGTATATGAATTACGTATGCATTATGAATGTCTTACACTGTTATTAAGGAGATTGCGCTAAACTGGATGGATAAAATATTGTACTCGTTTTTGGATTCAAAAATTTTGTATTAAAAAATGGACTACATAATTTTGTACAATTGTACTCAAATCGGCATG
>JAHZNB010004766.1:0-17493 GCA_027744295.1 Callyntrura guangdongensis
ATTTCAGGGCTGCGCCTATTTTAGGGACTGCGCTTAATTCAGGTTTTACGGTATACATGTGATGCTGGCGATGCGGTGAATAA
The DNA here is from genome assembly GCA_027744295.1 of Callyntrura guangdongensis. Classification (NCBI taxonomy): domain Eukaryota; kingdom Metazoa; phylum Arthropoda; class Collembola; order Entomobryomorpha; family Paronellidae; genus Callyntrura; species Callyntrura guangdongensis. Next base: position 84 of record JAHZNB010004766.1, read on the forward strand.
TTTTTTCTTATCTTATGTTTTAGGCGAATATCGAAGTGATGAGGAAGATAGTTTGCATCATCATCGCCATGATGGCAACGGTAAGCCTGATCACGAAATTGATGAGAACAGCCAACAAGCAGTCGAGGCAATGCTCATGATGAGTAGTTTTAACACGCCAGAGCCAACCTCTAGCAAAGGTTCTATATTTATTCCTTACTTTTATCAGTATGAAGATTTAAATTTTGAAATGTTGTAAATTTAACATAAGAAATGATATTTTATCATTTAATTATTAGCTTTACCACCTCCTTCACGATTCCAAAAGCCGGAATATCTACCTATTATGAATGAGAGACGTATTCCTCTAGGTTCAGAGACTCCTAGAAATATTCATGATGATTTGGCTGTTAGTGATTCAGACAATGAAGATGATGACCAATCTAAACCAAATCCTCATCGATACTCTCATCAACCTCCTTCCAATGCCGGAGATGATGACGGATTATGGTTCTAAAGTTCTAAATGAAGTGTGTACAGTCACAGCTTTTAATAAATAATATGTTCAATGAAATTTTCAAATAGTCTAATTTTAAGTGTTTTTAACTGGTGCTGAGAGTTTTTACTCATTTCGATAAAGTTAATACTGTTTCATATTGTAGTAGTAATGTACAAAAATTAATGTGCACTGAAATATTTTTACCAACTGTAGTTTGATGCATAATATAAAATTTCACTTTTAGGACTTACTCTGTCGTTTTATTCTTATTATTTTGATTCTATATGTATATCTATTTAAAGTTTTGAATTATCTTAATGGACGGTAGGTGATGGTTGTACATCCAGATTATATTCAAATAATGTTTTATTTTTAAAATGTTACGGTGACTTAAGATGTATATAAAAATACACTACAATACAATAAAAACAAGTTTACATATGAAAGCCAATAAATGTTTTGTCCTTGAGTTATTACTTCACTCGTTCAAATCCCCCTTTTTTAAATAAACAAAATTGCCCATGCTCAGGAATCAACAATAATTCATGGAATCATTTCTTCTATGAAATCAGAAGCGTCTGTGCGTCTCCTTAATGTGTGGTGATGGTTACTATAGCAATAATAAGTTATGGAAAACATTTATTCACACAACGAGCTGACAATAAAGTATATAATATTCTTTTCTCTTTTTATTTTGTTTTATAAATATTTTTCAGTTTTAACACAATATGATGATGGTACAACTACACCGTAATGCCGTGCTCTTTTTCGCACACTTTTACAATGCATAATAATAATGACATAACTTATATTAGAGTTGATGTGATAGGAAGGTAGATAATGTTGTATCTTACCATTGCTATATACATACATTTGGAAACACGTCACGCCAAAGCATTTCACGACCGGCCACATACTTTAAATGCATAAAACATTACGTTGTGATAATTTGATATTTTTCCCATTAGATTTTTAATGAAAACATACATATGTATGCATGCAGAGACGTGACACATTTGCGCGTTCCCTCTGTTATCCGTAAACTTGCATTTTCCCTGATACCAATAAATTTAGTTCCGTACTTAACAATTATCTTTCTGTTGAATTGTTTTCTTTAGTGGCGGTTGCGGAGGAGGACACAGAGTTTCAAAACTCAAAATTTAATATTACAGTACGTTAAAATTAAATTGCGTATATTTGGTATTTTAGTACTTCATTTCAACAAGAAGGGCACTATAATTTACAATTTTACCACATGAAGGGCAGATTTCCATGGTTACATATTACCACGTTTACCGTAATATTGCTCACTGCCGGCTCTTTTTAAAATGGTGTGTGCCACTTGCGTAGTTAGTAAATCCTATTTATATGTCTATTTGTAAACTTCAACTTTTAACAGCTTGTTTTTCACCATAGTCGTTACAAGATTTAGGACTTTTGCGTTATTCAACACTGTTGGGTAGTATGTCACTCTGTAATAAGCTACTTGTACGTGTAAATATTTTATCTCTGCATCGTAATTACTTGTATCCTAAAGTTAAACTTTATGTTAACGTTAGAACACACAGTTCAGCCTGAAATCGTTTCAATATGTTTTTTTTTTCGTACGTAGTCTTACACATATATTAGACCACAATATATAATAAATAGCAGTTATACCTTTGAAACATGGTAGTAGCTACGTCTGGAGTCTCTTCGCATTAACCTTTGCTTTCATTTTCTAGCAAACTGTCTGTAACTAAATTAGTTATGTGTCAAAACTAAGTATCGAGTTTCCTACTACAAAAATTCTTCGTTGACACTAATTTGTGCTGTATAATTTCGTCAATCGTCACTTCTCTCAAAGGTCAAAATAAGTTTATTTCTATGGGGAACGCGCACGTGAGACTTTAAAGTCGAGACTTGAACAATAGTGATTTAATAACCCGTGTCGAAAAAAATAAGCAATTTTACTTTGTGGGGCCTGGAGATACTACCATGTGCCTAGTTAAGGTTAAATATTGCAGTGCTAGAAATACCGTTTAAACATGGAAAGACGAAGTTGAAATTGAAATGTAATTTTTTATAAATATATAAAGTACACAAATTTATTGCAATGCGGTTCTCTATATAGTCAATAGTCAATGTTCACCTTGTAAGAAATAAAATACATTGTTGGTTTTGCATGTTACGTCAGTTTTAGTTTCATAGTTTAAACTTTGAATATGTAGTAGTAACAAGTAACTTGATTAAAATGTGCGGTACACAGTCAATAGTATCTATGATCTATACATGCACGTCTGTACGTTTGTACGTGTCCTTTTTGTCAAAACAAAACAAATTTAGTAATGGTTCAATAAAATTAAAAAATAGTTGATCCAGCTCAGGAATGTTTTGTAACGCATAATGCCAAAATAGGTACAGAAGACAGAGAAGACACTAGTGTAGGTTTAGGTTTCACGGTGCTTACATTTAGATCTGCACTGTAGTCAATGGCCAGCCTGAAAGATTTTCTTTATAAAAATTAATATGATTGTTTAAACAACTTTTAGTTTAGTCATCATTGTACTAAACTTTTGAAATTATCTCAAAAACTTACTCTATCTAGTATGAAACCTACACAATTATCATCCAGCAATTATTTAATCTTCAATTTGGAGTCACAACCTACACTAGTACTACACTGATAACTGAAGATAGAAATGTTTTCTTTTATATTTTCCGGTGTTGGCGATTGTTCTAAAGTACACTAGATTTCAATATAAATGTCTTTCAAATCATGATTGCAAATACATATTACATGTTGACCTAAGCATTCAACTGGTCTGGCACTTTTTGACAGAGGCTTTACAATATCTTTAACAGACATTTAAGGTTCAAGGGGCAATAAAGAAACAATACTGTGAAAATATACGGGACAGTGCAGTGGGACAACAGTCAACCATTAACGGTGTGTTTTGATTAGGATCGTTAACTGAAGTCTTAAAAATGAGTAGTTTTTTTTGCATTTGCATCTGTAGTTTTTACTATAAAGATGTGTACGTGCAAGTCAAGAACTTGTAGTATTTTATAATATAGCATTATATAATGTAAATTCTTTCTTACAAGAACATGAATTCAAAAGATTTATTGAGTTTTGAAAGATTCCCAAGTCCTGAAACAGTTCAAGTTTGAAGGTTAAAATGCCTGAATTCTAAATGAAGTATCGTTTGTTATTTTGTTTCACTTCCAAATTCCAATCTCTGCTGTGTAACCGAATTTAAATATAACTATATGAACATGTACTTATAAGGAATACATGTAACTAGTTTTTAAAATTCTGTATTTATGCTAAAGTGTCATTAAGCATAAATAGACTACAACGTAGTTTATTATTTTCAAATATTTTTTTTGAATGGATATATAAGTAGCTAAGTAGATAAGATAGTATATATTTTCGCATTGAGTTACAGTCTCCAGCTTAACGATATTTCAGTTAAAGATTGAATAAATGCACTATAAATTCACATCTTGTTGTAGTAGTTTTAGTTCAGTAGACAAAACTGAACTCAAAAACTATCGCAAAGTCAAGTATCGCAAAAACTATTTGCGATAAACTGTTAAATGCCCCAAACCAGGAAAGATAAGATAGGCACATGCTGTGTTTTAAAAAATGACGTTGAAAATCTTATTAAATAATCAATTTTTAGCGTATCATTAATAAATGCGTTCGTTTGTATTACTTGAGAATTTTTCAATGTTTCAGACTATTTTACAAAGCTACACCAAGAGCAACTTTTCAATTATATTAGCAGCTAATAATTTGTTTATTTATTGTAAATATTGTAACAAGTCGTGAAAATGATGATGACAAATGATAAAATACACAATTTTAAAATACCAATTAGCGTTCTCAGTAATTAATGTTTTGAGTAGTGATTAGTAAAACTACAATAAAAAACGTCGAGAAGGCAACAAAATGGCAGTGATTTCCAACTTCCAGGAAACCAAATGCGAATAGATTTCGGAAGGGCTTAAACGCCAGGTATAAAAAACAGCTTTCAAACAAGGCAATGTGTCGTTTTATTATCAGAAATTTTGAAAACGCATTATTTATCCTATTCTAACTGATTCTTAAAATCTTATGATTAATTTTATATTCTAGGTTATTTGCGTGAGTGGGGATGACCTGTAGGTAGTAAAGTGAATTAGCTCATTGAATGTCATAAATTTCACAGTCAATAATGTAATATCATTTTTACGAATACAATCACTAACGATATCATTATCATATCATATCATACACAGCATAATATTATATAAGTACTTCTTCTTGGAAATCAATGATGTCATCATTAGTTTTTCTACAAGCCCATACAGTTAGTAAAATCCTTCACAAACGGACCAAGTGGAACTTAACAAACTGAACATTGGAAAATTCGTTTCTATAGTATTACCACAAAGTTAATTGAAACGTTTGACTGCAACGTGCAGTTTGAACTAATTGTGGCAACAACAATGTCATCTTTACTTTAACTGTAGTATGGTTGTTCAGGGTAATTTGTCATGCATATTATGGTGACGTACAGAAGTAGAAAATACATGATGTGGGTCGGTTCTTGGCATGCATTATCATAAAACCAACCATTTCTACAAAATAATTTCTCCTAAAAAGTGTATTTGAAAAAAATCACGTTTCTTTAAAAGCATGCTTCTTTCTTGTACAGGTATGGTAAATACAGTATAAATTTTGATTAAAAATCCAAACTGCATGTGTGTGCAAGTAGCGTGTAAATATTGAGTATAAGTCGTTGGAGAGATGTTTATATATACAAATAAATGTTTTTTACATGTCGTATGTAATGTTGACTTAACTGTGTGGTAATAATGCATCTGAAACGGAAGTATATTCATGTTAAACGACTGCATGGTTAATAAAAATAAAATAAACAACTACTTTCCAAAGGTTGGTTTTAAGAATACAATATTTTAACATTTAATAACACAATCTCCTCTTGTCTCTTGTTTTCTAATCTACATATATAATCCTGTGTGTATGTGTCTTAATAATGTGTTTTAATAGTACTTGTTGTGGGAGTAGTAGTATGTAATAGTAGTAATGTATGATAATTATTTCATATGTATTTAATAGTACAATTATATAGTATTTACATATATGAAGTAATAGTACGATACGACAGTAATGCTATAACAATTAAAATGTATTTGATATATTTTTATACGTTTTTGTCGTTTTTAAATTATTTTTAATATTTCTATATATGAACACATTTTTTCATTTTTTCGCTTTTTTTATAATGTATTTTTGGGGATTTTTTCGATTTTTTTTTTGCATTTGATTCCAACAAAAAGACAAGACCTAACCGAAGGTTGATCATCAACTCAAACAATATAACGAATATTTATAGTAATGATAATGAATAATGATAGAAATTAATAGTAGTAGACGAAAACAACAATAGTAATAATATGGAGTACAGTATAGCACTAATAACAGTTATATAGCTATAATAACATTCTTAACAGCAGCAATGCATCTTTTGACGCACTGTCGTGTTGAAATAAACAACAATGATTAAAATCTACTGCCCGTATTTACAAACAATGTATAGTGGATTTGATAGAATACTAGTACGAATGAAATTACCGAAAACGAAAGGAACCGTTGAGTTTTAAAAAAATTATTAAGCATGTATTATCAAATAATCATTCTTTAAGTTAAAGCGTCCTTTAAATCTTGCATACTGGAAATACACTTCAAAATCAAAACAATCAGGTAAAAAAACAGAGGGCTGACCATGCATAATAACAACAAAGCGTTTTCTGTTTTGACGAGCAGTGACAATAATTTACAACTGAAATCATTAATAATTATTATATCGTATTATGTGCAAAGTGCGAACTATTCGATGGTTAAAAGTGGTGATTTTTATGTGTAAACTTTGTTCATCGTTAATTGTTTGGGAATAGATTTAAACATTTTGTATAGTTTCATATGTATGCTCGTACACTTCTGCTTTAGAACAATCATATACCTACTTCTATTATTTCCCCAAGAATTATTTTTAAACAACATTCCTTTACCATGTTTACGATTTTTAACGAATAGTTATAATCATCTGGATAATTGTCTGACGGAAGAAGGAACTACTTGAAATACTTTGTTTTTTTTCAATAGTTACTGTTACTGTATTAACTTGAGTGATTAATTTATTTTTAACCTTTGGCCACAGAAAATATATAGATGAGAGAGAGAGAGAGGTACCATTACATTTAAATGACAAATAAATAATACACAAAATTATGGAAAAGTAAAAATGCATTTGTTTCAGTAGAGTATTGATTGATAGTGTTTCTTTTAAAAAATAAAAAGGTAACTTGTCAGAATGAAATACGAGTTCAGAATATTCAATATTGTCAATAATTAAAAATTATAGTTTGAATTGTTACATATTTAACTAAACAAATGCGTGTTGTAGAGTGTGTTATTGTATTTAGTTTGAAATACAACGTGGAATTGTGTACATTTATACGCTGACCTCTAACCAAATTATTATTGCTATGATCACTATCATAAATGCTCCCAATTTTGTTTCGTGTTAATAGCAAAGGCAATTGAAATTGAAAAAATGCATAATGTTAGCGTAGTACACACGTTAAAAAGAGTCTGGATCAATAATTAATTGCCGAAAAATAGTTTTCGCGTGGGGAAATTGTGTCATGTTTTCTATTAGTGCTGATGTGTAGTTTCTCTACGGTTTAAATGTAAATGCTAAAACTACACACAAAACAAACTTTGCGCTGCAGGTACATGAATTGCTACGTTTTTAGGAAGCAAAGCGGGCCTTCAATTACAATATCGACAGTTCTGTCGATATCACTAACACAAACGTACATTTTATTGTTTGCTGAACCATTGTTTCAAAAGAGATTGACCACGAGCACACCATCCCCCAAACTACCATTTACTGTGTTACTATTTTTTTTTATCAAACGGCTATTAAAATCACACGTCCTTTGCTGCTGCAATAAATAGTTATTATTATTGCCTAAATTAAAAAATGGTGTGAAAAACAAAGGCCATTATGGTTCATCGATTACTACTTTCCTTCTTTTTCATTTATGTATTCTTTTAAAATACGTTAATATTATTCGTACATAATCAATCTGCGGAGAAATATTGGCAAAAAACTGAGCAGTACTGTATTTATATTATTGTAGTGACGTTTATTGGTTTTTAAGGAAAAGTAATCATCATTCTTATTTGATTGAATGTCTTTTCAGACTGAAAACCATGCGATGAGCAGCTATTCAAAATTTAAATCTGGTAAAAAATAATAATTATTATTATTATAACGTATAGTTTTCAGAAGTTGCCTCACTTATTTGTCGGGTTTGTAACATTTCTAATTTTAGAAGAGAGTATGTGGGTGGCTAAATGCTATATTACATAATGGACACTAATATAAATGCAGCAATAATATTATTTGCGTTAGTGATAGAACTCATAGTAGTTAGCTAGATGAAATTACGCCAATGCGAACTACTAAGATAATATGATACTACCTTCTACCTTAAGAGTTTAGACACTACGAATAAATCATACAAGCAAACTATTATTATGTATATTATTGTTAATCTTACTGTAAGTATGCATATTATGTGGATGCAAGGCAAATGAATCGCAAATTTTACAAGCATAAACAACAACAACACTACATAAAATAAATGAAGCATAAAAGCAAACGTTGCGTACATCGCTGAGGATTTCGTTTTTTTATCATCACCTGCAAAATACTACATTTTTTATTATGCTATTACCTTGACACAATTTTTACAATTTTTTCTTTCTCCACAAACCATTTCTTTTTCATGTATGATATATAAAAGAATTGTTTATAGCGACCTTGTTATTACATAACGTATAAGAGAAGATATACAATGTGTTACTTAAAGTTGCTTCCTGTGTTTTTTTGTTTTAACTAGCTATACATATTGGTTATACATTGTTACATTCAAATGAATTATTTAAATGTTCACCCTTTTTCCTTTTCCAAAGAAATGCATTCGAAGAACTAAATAATTACCTTGTTATATAATTACTAATATTAGAGTTAGTGGTACTGTTGATGTTGCAGTTGACTCGTCCCAGAAGGAAACAAAAAACCTTTTTTCTATTCATTGTTACGACGGCAAACAAGTTAGAAAGGTAAAATAATTAATTGTATATCATACTGAGTTACTAGCACTTACATTTTATCGCTTACAATACTAGTTATTGTATTAGTTTATTAAGTCTAAACTGTTTAAGCATATTGCCATTGTCCAGTGTGTGATATATTTTTTAAAGGAGGATTATCATCATCATGGGGTGGCACAAAATGTCAGTAAGTACACAAGAGTTTTTCTACACCTTTCTCAACAATTTCTAGCACAAAAACCAAATGTCATCGTAGTAGTAGTACATCGTAAGTGTTCTTGCGTGTCTACATTTACAGTGTACAATAGTATATGTTAATATACTGTATGTTTTAATCTAATGATTCTTTGCAAAATATATTATCATATTATTATTACGGTTATATAACTATTATATGTATTACGTAATATGTATTTTTGTATGTTGATATTGGTTAGGTAGTCTGTTATCTATATTACAAAGTAATCATTTAGCTATATATGTAATGTTATTGTTGTAAAGAATACAATATCAATACTCCACGCAATAAATTCGATAATTTTTTTGTGTTGCTGCGCTGCACTTTCAATTAAAAGAAGGAGGACATAATATACGAAAACATAATTAACCTTCATTTGCTTGACATGGAACATTTTAATGTATTTACATAGTGGTTATTATTAAACTCTGGTGTAGTAACGGTAATGTAAATAATAATAGTAAACAACCCAAAATTTACCCAGGCAAGAAGGGACTGACCAGTATTGTTTAACACTCTTGTTGATTATTCTTGCATGTGCTAGCAACACGGTTAATATTCGCATTTTCGAAACATATCTTAGTCGACTTTTGCCTTGTATTTAAATAGAAAGTTTTGGAAGGATGTTAATGTTTCTCTTTAAATTAGCAAATTCTTACTAGCGGGAACGAGTTTCTTGTTTGAAAAATCATCCTTAAATTAAAAGATCAACATTAATATTAAAGCCAAATCTGAAATCAATACAAAGATCTCTGATACATAAATTTGGAAACTAAATATGTGAAATGAATTTCATTTTGTCTGCATTTTATCAAACAAAAACGTTGTTTTTTTTCGATGGCTTTTGTTATGATGATACCTTGCTTTAATTAAAACAATATATATACGGTTAAGCGCTTAGTAAGCATTGAATAACTGAATCGTGTTACTAAAATTCAGGCAAAAAGACAAGAGGTTGTTTCAACGTTAATTAAACTTTAAGATACATTATTGGGTTTTTGAGTAGGCGGCTCGTTCAAGTTGCACAGTATTATATTTTGTGGATATTAATCATCATCATCAAAGTCATTTTGTTACTCCTATCATTATTTTCCTATATAGTAACATGTACATCTAATTTTTTACCGCGCGTACGTATCTACTACCTTAACAATCGTAACATAACATAATATATTTTTACTTAACAATAATGATGCATCTCTTCATAGGTTGTTGATAGCTCTCTTGTACTTATGTATGTATGAATCTAGATTAAATACACCATTTACTCGTCAAGATTATCTGAGTTATCATTTTACACTAGAATTCTTTCTTCTCATATGTAAGTATGAAGTTTCTTTGTTTACCGCTAACATTCATATAACCTTCTCACTTATCCCCCCACTGAAGTTTGTTTCTAAATTATTAACTATTCTGACGATGCAGAATTTCGTGGTAGCAGTAATTCATATTTTATGCACGTGTATATAATCAATGGATTTAATATATACGTGTAGTGTAAGTAAATTAGCATATTATATGTTTAATCATAATAATAATAACATGTAGGTTCTTATTATTATGATTCTTTTTACTTTTTATATTGAAATACATTATCATAACGTCTTCACATGATACCAAGATTCAAGCGTTTTACGTTACAATATGGTTTACTCATTATTTGTCCCCTTTGTTTCAGTTATTATTATTTATAGACTAAACTTTTTCATAACTTTTTTCTCTTCAGAATTACTAAATCTAAAACTAATAGTACAAGATTACAGTGTGAGTAGTAAGATTACAGGATGATTAGTTAGTTTCCGTAATTCAACTAGCTTGACATTGCTTAAAATTTATTATCCATCCGCCTTCACCAAAATTCTTTCACCGCCCAGTAAACTTATAGCGTACCGTAGTTTTAATTCAGTGACTTTTTTTATCATTTCATATTATTCTCAACGTCTTACAATGCATTACCTCCAATGCGCCTCTCTTTTCTACGTAGTAGTAACATTATTTTCGAGTACGACATTTCTACAAGTACTTGATAATTAGCATCTTTTTATTTATTTAATTAACAAATGCATTTATTTTACCGGACCACTTTTTTTTACTTTAATGAAAACTTGTTTCTGTAGATAAATCGCGAACGCACGGTTAGTAGTGTAGAGATGTAATATGTTTTATTTATTTCAATATCGTATAGCATCGTTCAGTTTAAGTTACGTTGACGGTATTTAATATGCATATATCAAGTTTCATTTGTTTCATGTTTTTGTCCTATTGCTAATGTATTAACTAGCCTCCTCAATTATCATGTTAAAATCTTTTTTGTTTGACCTAGAGACAACCTAATCATCAATCGAAATTCCTATCATTAATCCATATCAGGATATCATCCATACAAAATATTAGCAGCACGTATGTCAACAAACCAAAAAAGTCCGAACCATTCGAGTTTAATATATTAACATTCGTAAAGTTGCAATTTGTAGTGACATTTTCAATATTTTCGTGCTTACAGAAATACATTCTGATGAAAGCATTCATTTCGTTTATATGCACATTGCTGCTTTACGCTACCAAACTTTTTCGCTCATTTCTTGGTATAGATCTTTCTTCATATAACATTATTCGTTACTATCATCATCGTGGGGAATATCACTCAAAGAACACAATAATAATATAATAATAATAACCAACAAGATATAAATAAATACGTGTAATCTTAATATATCTAGTCTAGATATCTCACGATAAATGAAAACATGGAAAACAGTCTGCGCTCGCTATAACGTATATCATAAAGGGTGACATTAGACATCAAAGATACAACCATAATCATAACTGTTGTTAAATTTGGACACTGGACAACAATAAATCGTGACAACGTCCAAATATTTAGTCACAATATTTGTGTCTCAGAAAATAAAGTATTTGTTTTGACGTGTTATATCTGTAGTGGACTCAACAACCAACTAAAATGTAAGAAGATAAAAATGGCATAGACAAATGAAGATTAACTTCTTGCATGGCTGCTTAGAGACGGTTTAAGCCTTCAACTTGAATTTATATAGTTCATCGACATGACAATTACAATATTACAAATCTGTGACTAATCAGCTTTCACCATAGAATCTGAAGTCACGAGTCGCGACATGAATAAATGCTTCGCGTTTGTCTTGAATTACTATCGCTTACTGGCGGATAGATATTTGCCAATGGAAACACCGCGGTTCCGACGTTATACACATTTTTATCAATGTCATATTATAACTATATAACAACCAATCGGTTTAAAGTCAGCTATTGTTGGATGTTATAATCATAATGACGATACAATATTTGTCATAGCGAGCACTGGCCGCGAACCTGAAATGTTTTAAGTTTTAATGAAATAATATAACATAATATTTAATAGTAAAAATACATATTATGTGTTTTCACCTTTCTTACTGTTTACCTATCTATGTAAATGCAAACATTCTTTTAAGTTTTCTTCTGTTATACTACAGCATTACATTTTTGTTTAGAGATTACACTAAAACAAATACTTGAAATGATATATTAATTAATAATAATAATATTAATTAAGAGATGAAAGGTTAAACATGATTAACTTGAATTTACTAGAATGTCATAGTCTCTCGTAATGGGTAATATCTGCCACCGGCGATACGAAATATAAAAACAAATAATAAATAAATCTGCACATTTTTTCAATTCGATTACCATTCGCACGAAAATAACCCTATCCTGTAGACTGGAGACTTGCATGCGCATTAACGGGTGTGTAATATATTATTAATGTTAATGTAATGTGTAATAGGTTTTTGTAAAACGTATCATGATGACGCATGTATTGCGCCGTAGATATAGTTATTATCCCTGCTTACGACAATAAATTTAAACAGCAACAATATTGACAATGATAATAATTATAACTAATATAATAAGAAGAAAAATCCAGGAAAATTTGACAATTCGAAGTTGTAGACTTTTTTGTATAAACACTTGACCAGTCTTATGAAGTTACGAGATTGCAAACAATTTCTTCATACCTTCCCGCTCTCTATGCATTAAACTTTCACTATTTTGTATAATAGTGGTAGTAAAAGTAGTTTCCTTATTACTAATGTTACTTAATTGTAACTCACACAGAATGCGTATGTTAAATCTAAAAATGCTATTTTTTCAATGCATAGTTTTTCTCCTCCAAATAGTTGTAGGTTACGTATTATTGTAGAATTTATGTACTACTTATTGTTTTTAAACGTTATTTATTCCTAAGTTGATCCGTTAATAATGTAGTCTACCGGTACAACTAAAGATCACCGGTACAAGTAGACTTGCATTACTTATGGGTCATTTACGACATTATTCTAGCTATAATAACGAACTCAAAGTAATAGAAAACGGATATTGCAGTATATATCTGGCTTCATTGTTTATATAATGTAACAGTGGTACACGTATGTATATTCTTAGCATTTAAAAAACTACACGAATGTGTGGCATGACAGTTCTTGGAATAAAAATAAAACAATTTCTTACTTTGTTTAACCTTTAAGTTACTGTTCATAGTGTATATCTCTGTATTAGATAGTATTCCTTTGTGTTAACAGCCATTGATTACTAGTATTTCATAACACGAACGAAAATCAAAATGCGTTGCGTAATTGTATATAATAGTGCAGCAATGTGTATCAACTATGGATTCGTTTCTTTTTTATGCATATCTACATGGATTGTAACATTATAACTAATTATATAATATAAATATCGTCGTGAAATTACGAGCATCCTGTCATAATCATTATTTAGTCGTAATAGTATTCTATGAGTTTCAGAAGTTATTTTTCTTGAGCATACATTCCGAAATAAATAAATAACAATAATAGTAGTTGTAAAAGCTAAATCATCGTATAGTATACATAATTAATTACAAATGTACTAGTACAAGAGAGGTGTGGTGCAAACTAACGGTACACGTAATAATATTTGTATTTAATTTTGGGGACAATACTTTTTTCTCACGGGATACCCTTTTGGTGACGATTACTGAGGTATATTTACTCATATTGACAGTTTGAGTAAGGAGTATAGACTCATAACTTGCAGTTAAATTGTATGCAGAACATCAACATCCTTTGCGCACAACTGCTTATTAAATTATGGTGGACCAAATCTTTCGTCCTTAATTATCTCCCATAGTAGTAGTAAAAATAACCGTAGTGATAAGCTTAGATTGTATTATAGGGTGAACAACTAGTACATGAATGACTACAATTAAAAATTCTTGAAAGACTATATTACTACAAAATGATAATGATAACAATAGTTATCGTAACGTGGGTATGAGTGTGTCAAGTAAGTATATATGCTGTATATTGTGTGCATATGTAGAAAGGCAGAAAATTACAAAGCAAATATTCACCATCGGAGTGAGAAGGCAAAATATATACAGCTAGGCACAATTATTTGCCAGTATGCATTCAATTAGCCATTGAAACATACTATGTGTTTAAATTTCAAAGTTACTTTTCTGTCGGTAGCGCAGTAATTTCAGAATAAATAAATCTTCATCCTGATTTAATAAGGACAAAACACTGCATCATATTGTTTCAGTTATGAATTACGAAGTAGTTTCTACACAATAATGGTGCCGGTGCAACGTTTTGGTTCACACAAATTACAGGCTTTCGTTACTTATGTACATTATATACTAGCGAGCGATTTGCTGCCGTGTTCCGAAGAGTGTAAAAGAGTAAAAAACGACAAGTCACATTATTATCTTGCGAAAACAAATTAAGGAAAACAAAATAGAAGCCAGGCACAACCTTATCAACATGGTAAACAATTACTGAATACTTTCACGTAGCCTAATTACTGTTATAGTAGATCGTATATATAGTACCGCTTTTCTACAAAGAATCTCTTGTACATGTATCACACAAATGACACTAGATTGGAATTGAAGTTAACCTGTAAAGTGTCCTAAATCTGTGATCTTGGTACAGATATGTTCGATTTTAGTTTAGGCTTCCACTAGAACTGGTGGATTCTCGAGCAGCAACGATTGAGCCTGGTTTGCGAGGAATTCGCGGTTGGGCGAACCCTTTAGTACCATCCGGCCCATATGGTTGACGGACAACAATCAATCTGGGGGCCGATTCATCCACAGAGAGTTTGGATAGACGATTGAGAAGACGTTCAGGACGTTGACTTTCTCTGTAAAACAGAAATTTGACAAATTAAGTTAGATACAAGAGAAACGCCTACGTCTTTATATTATTCTATAGTAAATTGCTTACGTTCATTCATAATATTATGCAAATCGTTATAGAAAAGGCGTTTACACTGACTATGTATACTTGAACTTATCCGACAAAACACACATCTAAAAATGCCATGTAAAACAAACACACAGATTGCCGTAGTGGTTGGATACATTCAAGTAGTACGTAACGTAGTTAAAGCTGTTGTTGGTTTGAAAGAATTACCTTTCACAGCCTCCACAGTTGCACGCAACTTTTTACGGACAGCCCTAATGTTAACAGGCTTTCCTTGAGCATCAAGTTGGAATTCAACACCCTCACCAGCCTATAAAAGACGTTATGAATTAGCAAGATAGTATAGAAGAAAATGAATAACTGGCCTGTGGGCAAGATTGTACTTTCGCTCTACTTCCTTTAATGCATGTGTACCTGCAATGTTTCCTTTTTGTTAAGCATTGATATAATTCCAAAATTGTATGAGTGGCCATCTTGCCCATCAATGATTCCAGTATATTCAGATTGATCTGGATTAGCACCACGTAATGGTCTGCTTACCACGCCTTGTAGTATATCAGGAAATATTGCAGCACGACCAATAGATCCTTTCGGTAGAGGTTTCACGATATCAGCAGCGTTCTTTCCGTTTGCACTGGCCTTAGAACTTACGACATATTCAACTTCTTGGCCAACTTCTAATGTTGAGAAATCTCCAACCAAAGAGCTCGAGTGAAAAAATATTTCCCCGTCTTGTGCCATTGTTTCAATAAACCCGAATCCATCCTTAAGTGCAGCAATGTAGCCCTTCATTACAACTCGAGGGGTCTTTGACGAGGAGGAGACGGATGAGCTGGGAGAGCTGCTGACACTTCCTTCAGAGTTAAATGGATGATCGTATCTGCTTAATCCATTAGAAAGCAGGTCGGAGGAATCAATGACCCCTTGGTCTTTCTGACCATCTATCTCTTTTGTAAGTTCATTCCATGTTGGACTGTCAAGAAGTCCTCCGTCACATTGCTTGGGAAACTTATCCATGCTACTTGTCAAGTACGCACTCAGTCCTCCTAGCGCATCATTTCGTCCCTCTGGCGGAGATGACGAGGCGGACAAGGGACGATTGCCAGACGGAGACCCCATTCCAGTAGGAACTGTATTATGGACACTACTTTGTGATGAGCTTAGGGCACCCGCAAGTTGATGGAAACTTATTCCTTGTTGCGAGGGTATAGCGTGTGAAGTTGCAGTGGGAATTGAAGCACCAGGAGAGGTCTCTCCATCACTATCAACATCATCATGTGCTCTAATATTTGCCGCTACCAGTTCCCGATTACGTCGAACTTGGTGTATATCAAAGATAATCTAAAAATTGAAAACAAACAATCTTACTCACACTGTACAGTATTTTTAAAACTATTGCAAAGCTATACGAGTTGTATAGAGTGAAATATAGATCGCACGCAAGTTGTACGGTATCTTTTATTCTAAAAGCCTACGTTGAGCCCAATATAAAATCTAGACATTCGAAACAACTAGAGGCATAATAGCATCTATACATTAGATAATTAGCTATATCAATATTTACCTTCGTTCCAACGCGAATATTTTTCAAATTCTTGCAGTCTTTCCAGTGGAAAGTGATGGTGTCCTGTTGCCAGCCATTAAGTTGGTACTGTATTAAACCTGGTTCGCCAGGTTGATCGTTTCCTGACCCAGTGATCTGTGAAAGAACTTCAGCGGAGGATAGACCTTGAATAAGTCTATCTGTTACATTTTTCGGCAAACCAAGCGTTGCCAGAGACGGTAATATTCCAGCTAGTGCCTCTTGGCTGACCCATGGTGTTGAAGGCTCCCGAACAACCATACCGTTAATCCCTTGGCTGACAGGAATTTCAAACTGCACAGACCCAGGATTCAAATACTTTATACGTATGGCTGACTGACGTACAGGGCTTGTTGAGTCCTACAAAAATAACGAAATATAACTTGATAACATTGATCAGAATACATCCCAGCAATCGAATAAGCTAAACAATATCGCTAAATATTTATAACAATTTTCCTTTCAAAACTACAGTTTCAAAAGATTCACATTTTACTGGTTGTAACAAACTGATGCAATAAAATGGTAACTTCTTTACAGCTGAAGCTATATTTTCTCAAAGAATACTACTCTTTAGTCCACGTTATTAGGACGCAATCGTATATTTGGCTAAGTAAATTACAACAAAAGCTGTGTGGATTTCAATATAACAAGGATTACA
>JAHZNB010004767.1:0-13477 GCA_027744295.1 Callyntrura guangdongensis
TTTTCATCGACAAAGAAAAAGCAAGACAGGACAAGGACAATTCTCATAATCATTTCCTTCTTGTTGCGCTGTAGTGGTAGGAGACGAGTACCATGTATGTCTTTCTCAACTAAAAGTTTCTTCGGTCGGAATGTTGTACCCAATAGCAAACGAAAAAAAATATGAAGAAAAGGAAAACGACTGGAGGATATACAAGTGTCTTTAAAGACACACGGAACTAATAATGAAATGATAATAAAATAATAAAACCATGTAATCCTTCAGATCATCAAGAATCTCATCTTGTTGATTTTACATTTCAGCAGAAGAAATAATCAGGAGTTCTGTCTGTTTAAGATACGTATACACACAAGAGCACAATTTGCTTGTCTGATTGAACGTTTATAAACCTTGTAAGAGGCATTACATGATGAGTCTGTAGTTGTGTCTGTGTAACAGTGAAAGGTCATTTCGTATTTTCATAGTAAACGAAATCATTTAGTTTTTTTTGGCAAACTGGAATGAACCGCACCAAATTAAGTTTTGGACAGAAACGACTTCGCTGTCATTTTAAATTATGTCGAGAGAAGTGAGTTTTTGTGTTACGTACGAGCACTTGTCAAAAAACTCAACACCGCTTTAGGAACGGTCTGTGTCGGAAGTTTTAAGACTATAAGAAACGAAATGTTTGAGTGTATTTACTCAGCACTTTCCTAAAGCTATTTTAAATTGTATTATCTGACGTGTTTAGTGAGTAAACATTTTTGGAACAGTACGATAACATGGGTCATTTTTTACTGTGCCATAATTTCTAAATGTAAACTTAATTTAATGTTCTGTGAATCAACGAGTAGCTGTTATTGTTTAGTTAAAAAAGATATAAAGTCGTCGATAGATAAATAAACCACTACTCATTAAAATTGAATTTAAGCATAGGCATTTTAAAGTCGCAGCTTGAAACAAATACGTAGATTTAGTCATAATATTGGACATAATACAATAATTTTTTTTTCTTTTGGCAATCGTTGATTGCATTTTAGTATAGAACGTCTATGGTTGATTGCTCTCTGTATTTTGTTTGCTACCGTATAACAAAAACTGGGGTAATCCAATCCAAAGAACTGGTGTTTAAAATGATTTGTAAGGTAATTTTTTCCAAGCGTCAACTGAACACGTTGCTTTAATTAAATATTGATAGATTTATCCTACGACGAATTTTTCAGAGACAAATCTCAGTACATACTAAATTATAGGTAGGAGGCACATTTTTATTACGCCGATGAAATCTATTTCATTGGAGTATTGAGGTTAGCGTGTTTGTCTGTCTGTTCGTCCATCCGTCCGTCTGTCATCACTCTACAGCCCAGACGTTTCAGCCGATTTGGCTAAAATTTGGCACACAGTTTCCTTAGGGTAGTGACATCTCGGAGATATATTTTGAGCAAATTTGGTCGACCCCAGGGGGTCATTTGGGGGGGGTCAAAAATTAAACTTTATCCAAATTAGCCAAAATAACAAGTTTTTATCTCTTTAATCAGCTTGTATCAATACAGAGCTTTCATCGGCGTCTCTATCAATTTGATTAAGGCATACGTAAGATGAAATTGCGCACCAATATCAAGTCCAAAATCATTTCTATAATCCCTGACAATATTACACAACAAAAAAGCACAAAGTTCAACAAAAAATCTACGATTTCAGTTTATACATTGAAAAATTTACTCTGCATGTCACTTAAAAATTACGAGAAGGGTGCCTCAATCATATATGACGCACTGTATAAAACAATTCTAACCATAACCCTGGTGTTGGGTAGGTGGCATATTATCTTGAAAAAGTAGACCTTCCTAATGACACTTCTAGAAACACTGTGGGCAGTCATAATGACGCTATGAGCGTAAAATATATTTTAAGAATCTTATTGCAAAATGGCTAAAGAAATACAATATTTCAAAATAAATCGATGACAAAGTCTCAGCCCAGAGGGAAGAAACCAATGAAAGTAGTTAAATTCCGAAGGGGTATATAGATATGATCCAATACACAAGCAAACAAGAATCGGTGTTACCTCGTTATGTGTTGTATCTTACCTCAATAAACAGGAAACGTGAGATAAGCAAATATTTGCGCTTTACCAATAAGTTCACAGGTCTTTCTCCCACATACCTATAACGGTAAACGTTAATATATCAGTCTATAAACAACACAGTAAGTTTGGAATGAAAATTTACTTTTTGGTGCATAAGCCGTTAAACACGGAGTTAAACACGAGAATAAATAGAACACTTTCCTCTTCTCCTGTACTTCGTTTACTTTATTACTTGCACCTGTACTTCAATGTCTACACGACATGCTCTTATCAACTTTCGCCTCGTATACGTTTGCCCCAAGTTGGTGAGTTATTGTCACAAAAACTTTTACATTCCAGTTTACACATTCCTGTAAAGTTTTATGCACTAAACACATAGAACAAACTTTACTTGCCCCGTGTAAGTGCATTTATAAAGTGTAGCAACACGGAAAAAGGTAGAAAAAGATAACTGTAGAATTGAATATTTCAATGTACAATACTTAACACAAATTACCAGATATTATTTCAGTGCGTACCTGATAAATTTGGAAACATCAATAAGTTTTTACCGGGAAGTAGGAGTATATACGTGCACAGAGTAACAATTACATTGTAAAAAAAATGTTTTGTTAAAAAATTAGTACGCAATAATATTCCCTGGAAAGGATTTTTAAATTACAAATTCTCTTATTGTCAGAATTGCTGACCCAAGTCCCTATTCCACCGTTAACACTACCTAGCCTACTACCCGTACAAAACTGTCGATTGTTATGCGGCATCCATCTTGAAGCATATCAGAGTTTGTGTTTGTTGCAACTTTATCGCATTTTTGGTGTACATAAATGCACGAACCGGGAAAGTTTTTATTTTCATCGTACAACTTTTGTTTACCAATGAAGTGTTATGAATAAATATAAAACGCCAAAGCATAAAACAAACTTTCACTGCTTCCTACTTAAGCAAAAAATTGGATCACGAGTGGAATTATTGTCGTAGAATGGAATAAATGAGCACACGCCATATGTAAATTGGTCCCAGTTTTTCCCATCGAAGTGGTATTGTAATGGTTTTCCTGTTTGCATTTTTGCTTTTGTAAAATATGAGCTCATCGTTTCAACTCCTCTTTTGCCACTTTGGTTTTGCTGCAACAGAAAAGCCGCGTTGTTACCAAAAGATGAATACTGAAAGGCGGCAAAAGTGAACTTGTTTAGGAAGAAAGTGAACGCTTTCACACCGATAATCTCTACCGTTGTGGTGGGTATGGGTGTATCACTTTATCTTTATCTCTACGTCGTACCATTCCTTTTTATATCTTTTTCTGCATTTCAGATGCACCAATATGTATACAATAAGTTGCTATACACAAGTAAAATGCTGTGTATGAACAAATAAGGTGGGCATATATCATGTGTTGACAAAATCCAACAGTAAAAAGTACCTGAGCTTTTCCTTTTCTCGACGGGAGTTCTCAATTCTCAGCAAGAAGAAAGAATAGACGTGTGTCACTTTCGGGTAAATATAAAACGCTACGAAGAACAGAGAACAAATCCACCAATACAGAGGGCTCGGCTCTTTTTTGCAGTAAAGAAAAAAATGAAGTCACAACAACTACTTTTTCATTGCACCACCACCTTTAAGCAGGTATTATTATTGTTGTTGCAGTCAGAAGACACAACAAAAAGTCATATAATACATCACCTCTCATCTTATGTCACATAAAAACTCCCTCAGGGGAAAGAAAATAAACTTTGGCAAAGTTTTAGCAGACATGTTTCCCTCCCAAATAATTCCTTTAGCTTTTTGGATTGAACATTGAACTGAAATCTTGCTGTGCTCCTACTCAGGTAACACTTACAAAAGAATTGCGTTAGCATTTCTTTCCTTTTCCTTGGATCTCCTTGCACCACGTACACGCTACCACATGCTTGTGAACAGTTATTGTTACCTACTTACTCAAATAGGCGTGTGGGAGAGATGGATGATGTAGTGTGGCTCGAAAGCTGAGAAAAAAAGGCAAAAAGCAGGCAGAACCCCATCAAACAAACCAAGAATTTTGCGTGTCTCTTGGAAATAACTCACCCTTGACAAGCATCCCATAACTTGCTCCCTCGTTTTTTTTACTTTTTTCTCTCCGAAAACAAGCTGTTAATGTCTAATACGTATTTAAACATACATGATATGCATGGATATGTTTCATTATAGCAGGATACATTACATTACATTGTGTATATATATTCATGCATGAAAATGTGCATGTTTATTATAGGCGCTGAGTAAAGTAAAAATGGGGTAGTTTCTTTTGTGATGAAAGCATAGCATTATTAAATATATGCATATCTGCTGCTTAGTGAAAGTCGAAAGATGCACAAAATGAGAACGACACGGACACGAGTATCACATAACACGTGCTAAGGCTACAATTTTTTCTGTTTGTGTGTATTAAGTGTCTGAATATACATGAATAAGATAAACAAACGGCAAGATTTCAAACGTCACTTTAGTTTCTACACGCCGCCAGGCCACCAGAAAAATTACAAAAATACCGACAACCATGTAAACTTTGCTATATAGCTGTATACAAGCATATGTAATGTTTGTACAGTGTTTCATGCTGTTATTATCAATGGAGTCGTACCATGAATACAGAAGGGTATAAAATGCTCATTTTAATGGCACTTTAACTGCGTGTTTATTTGCATGCAACATTTCGAGTTTACTTAAGGTTGTAGTAATAGTTGCTACACTTAACAGACAAATAGCCATTTACCTAGTTTATAGTCCTATATTTTATGATATGAAGAAGATCTTAAAAGTCAGTGACATTTTATGCAAGAATGAGTCAAGAGAACAGTCGCGTCGTTAATTTTCTTGTTGTCAGTAAATAAAGTGAATGAAAGTCATCATGAGAAGATAATAATCGACAAAACATTCTCGCATGGTGGAAGTAGAAAACAAGTTTAATAAAATGTATCAAGCTGTTTTATTATCCAAATTCATTTAATATCCTTTGATTGTAGTGCTGCGTGGGCCTCCCACCCCACGATTAAACATGACTGGGTGTAAAACACAAGTCAGACAGGTACTGAAAGTATTGAAATTACTAGTAAACATTACGAATAACAAAATACGTGAATAAAGACTTTTAAAGCATGTAAAGGTATAAGCAAGCAGGTATACCACCCGTTACGATTAGGAATGACTGCTAACTACTCATACTCATCAGATTTGTAGAAAAATAACCGTACTGAAATCCGGATATCGTTAGAAGTTGTCTTGTCATCGGTTTCATGCATATCTGCAAAATCTGCACCACACAGTGAGAGCATTTATGGTTAAAAGCATGTTTGTATCACAGAAGAGCCGATGTAGATGAGTTACTTACATAAGGACAAATAGGCAAAATGAGTGGTCTCATAAACGTGATTTTTTTCGACTGGATGTTTTCGGTCATAATCAACGTTGAACATGGTCACATTGTTTTCTATCCAGTAGCAGCCCTGCACGATACAAGATACACGTACGTAATGGAAAATGTTTACATTGTTTGGTATTACAATCTCATGTTAAGCGCGTGATGAATATTCACCAAGATATTTGTACCGAGTATAGAAAGGATAAACCATGATGTGATTAGGGAAATTGAAATGGCCTTAGTCTTTGTGTAAAACAAATAGGGATGCCAACCGACGTCGGTTATCGGTTCGGTTTCAACTTGAAACCGAAACCGAACGTCGGTTTGTAACCGAAACCGAAACCGTGCATCCCTAAAAACAAACGATGGGTATTTTGAATGTCGAAGGGTGATTTTATTCTCATATTCATATCCACACAACGGCGTGTGGGAACAAAAAAGTTTTAAGCAGATGGAGACGTCAAAGGTACAAAGTATCATTCAGCTACGTTGCTTTCACTTAATGCATGGTCTACAAGTAACCATTAGTCATAAAACAACCCCTTTCCCTGATCTGTGTTTTACATGCACACAATTCAAATAAAACTGGTTGCATTATCCAAACAACCTTGTTAGGCGGATATAAATGGAATAAGGTCACATCCAATAATATATAAATACGAACGGACGAAAATGCTTTAAAAGTATTTTAAATATATCAATAAAAGGAAATTTGGCGATTTATTAAATATTCATTTTGCTGGAACAGATTTTTCAAACAGGAGTTGATAGTATTAGCTCAACGAAAATTTAATCTGGATTAAGTTTGCTACTCACTTTGTACAATGACAGAAAACAGGTACCTATATAGAGTTTATAATTTCCAATACAATACATAAGAATATTTTACTATTCGATAGTGTCCTGCAAGCCCATTCCAAATAAACCATTAGATTTTCATGTAGTGTAGAATCTCGCTTCATTGGTTTAGAAATGAACACGGATTGTATAATTTAGATTGCAGCAAATGCAAAATTACCACGGAATGTGTTTTCATTTATAGTAGCCATTTCACTGGTAATTTCATGAAGCTACTGGAACAACTCTACACAGTCACAGTCACTCGCGTACTTTCATTAGTTTCATTTCATTACTGCTAAATTATGCATCAGGTGGTGGTCAGTCATTCATTCATTTTCCCACAGTCAGTCAGTTGTGTGGAACGGAACGAAATGCTTACATTCAATGTTAATGAAACTGAATAAAAGCGTAATGGATTGCTCACTTGTGTCTATTTTTATGCCTCAGCGCTTAAATGTACTTTGTGTATACTTCAATCGCAATGAGAACTAAAAAGCATTATTTACACGCAATATGTGTGTCTGGCCGAGAAAAAAACACATACACAATACCCCGGTCAACTCTCATTTCGTTAAATGTGGAAAATGCATACATATATTTTTCGGTTATGATCTTTGTCTTAAACATGTACCTAATATGTAAGGTATTATAGCAGTACTTGGAGTAATGTCAACCCATAATACAATGAGACTGCTTAGGGGAGTTCACCGAAAACAGTCACTTCCTTCCTGTCCATTTTAATTCAATTCTCATCTCCTCAGTCGGCAGCAACTCTTGCCGACTGCTTTCCAACAATAATAATTAAATGAAAGTGCATTTTCACCACAAATTTTAATGGATAACAGAATAGTATCATTTGAGTTTTGAGTTTGTATGTATCCAGCGAAATTTTTATTTTCGTTGTTTACAGCGAGTAAGTCCATTATACATTATTCGAATAAAATATTTTATGTAAAATGCAAACAAAACTAATAATTTACCTCCAATTTGATTTGCAATTTTCACAGAATTTGACTTTATCAGTCTAGACTTGACAACGTAAATCGTAAGCATTTTCAAACATTTGCGACACTCATTCAAAACCCCGTCATTATAACTCATTGTCATCTGCAATTTTTTGAACTGTCAAATACGGGAAGAAATTTGATTTATACACGGCTATATTAGCAAGTCATATGATACTTTTTTAATCCATTAAACACACTTAGAAAGAAGACATTTCAATTCAATTAATTGCAGTATCACATAATCGGCATGTCAGACAACTGAGACAACAAACAAAAATTAGGACCAACACTTTACACAAAAAACTGTCTGGAGTCTGGAATATAAAATTCGCAGACTCAAGATAAACAAGTATTAAAATCCACATCTTTTAAAGACGCTCAAACTGTCAATAATGAATTCATGAATTATATTACATTTTATAGTCATTCCGTCAGTCAGTAGAAAGAAATAAAGTGATGTATTTGTTTAAAGGACACAGTTTCAAACCACGTGAAAATTCAACCAATATGACTCGTCTGATGTGTCATATACACGGAACCAGCTTTTCTCCGATAAACTATTGAGACTTTAGTATTGCAGTGAACATAGAAGCATACAGTGTACCTCGAAGTGTTTTGGGTCTAAAATTTATAAAGTGGAAAATGTTCGATACAAACTATAATGCTAAGATTATCATCATAAAGAAAACTGTTGGAGCCGTGTAGCCAGACTAGAGACATAGGAGGTGCATGTCGTGATTTCAAGTAATTCCCCAGATTAACTTTCTTTGCCGGTGTGGTGTTTTTCAGGCACACAGAAACTTTTTCTCCTACTTTCTTCTCCTCCGCTCCCATTTACCCTATCGCCTTTCTTTCCTCTCTTCGTTTCGTCAAAAAAGTTCAATCATCATAATCTGAGTTCGTCAGCTAGTAAAAGCATAAATACAAGAAAACTACCTAAAAGAGGGTTTGAGACACAACTGAGAAGCAGAGTACAAAAAGTATTATAAATATATAGCAGCCAGAGAGAGAAAACCCCAAAAAACGACAGCATTCTTGTGGAAAGGGGACGGGGAAAGGATAGCTGCACGTCGTATCATAATATACAGGCGGTGAGGTAAAATGTAGTTTCGTGTTATATGGTGATAGATGTGCATCATAAGTTCAATTACAAATATACATACGCGTGTAAGCTCGTACTTTGTTATTCCATTTTTACCAGCTAAATACTTGGTGATCGTGATCACGATCACACACTACTTGTAGTAAAATAGAAGAACGTTGCTGTGTAATGCATGTTCTCTAGAGACATGTACAAAAAGTTTGAACATGCAGCAATGCATATAATAATAAAAAAAATCATTTAAGAAAGGTAGTATATTTTATTCGTGACGACAAGATAGGAATAAAAAAATATTTTATTTTATTTTTAGTATTCTAGTAATGCCAATTTGTAAATTTTCATCTTTACCAATACTGCATTTTTATCCAAAAACAGCAGAGAATTTGGGATAAAACAAGACTGAATTTAGTAGGCATTCTCATACTTGTATGACTTTATCAATGACACTACGAGTTGATAGTTGCAGGCATGTTTGCACGCGGACAAGCCTTTATTTAGGTTAATCTCGTTATTGATCTGCCATTATTAGACATTTTTATTGTCATTCTCGAATTACTGCAACCTCGTGACGACAGTGGTAGTGCAAAAATGACAAACTTTCCATAACCCTTACTGTGGCATTTTCACAGAAATTTAAGAGACATGCTGAAACAGGTTGAAATCACGTAGGGCTGTAGAGAAGTAAAGGACTTAAGCACTCTCCCGCTCACTTGAGGAGAGATAATATGTTGACGATGACAGTTATAATCAAATTTTCCGACTCGCCACACGAGCATGACACTAATTACCCAGGGACACGAAGTCATACTATTTCTCTACTAGTTTGTCGCTCATCAACAAACTTTTGCTACTACTACTCATACTCTTATCATCATGCCCAACTGCTCTCACACAGCCAATGACTCCATGCACACATGATATGCAGCAGTGGTTCTTCGGTTTTGTCTTTAGTTCATTCAGCCATAGAGCGTTCAAAACCATTCCGTAGTTTAGAAATAGGCGTATGACGTGTATTTGGCTAAATAAATGTATAAACTCACTTATCGTTCACAGAGTACGGAATTGTATGCATGTGACCTATCCAAATGTACTGTATTTTCAGACTCTTGTCTTGATATGTGGTATCGCTACGTGAGGAGTGCGTTATTATTACGCAATAAAAGTGGGGACGAAAGTCTTGTTTCTGATTTCGTTGACATCAGAAACAAGACTCGTACATAAAAAGAAACCAACCATGATAAACACAAAGGGTCAAAAATCCAAGCACGCACAATATTAAGTAAGTTTCACTTCAAAGTATCGTTCTGAAAATGAAACCGTCAATAAAGCTAATGACAGCGACGAAAACGACTTGAGTAAAAAACTTGAAAAAAAAATATTTCCTAACATTTGTCATTCTAAAAATAAATTATCAGCCTAAATTCACCCTGATATAACATGGGTTTCGAAAACTAGCTCATTGTCAGTTTAGAAACTTGAAAAAAAATTAGTCGGAAGCTAAAACGACCTCCAAAGTTGCTGCGACTTGTTTCCCGTTAAACCTGTAATGTTTTTCTGCAATCGGTGTATTTGACCTGTTCCAGAGCAGAACACGACAGAGACTCTTGGAAAATTACTTTGGTCTTCCTACTTGGTATAATAAAAACGACCTCTAAACTATTTCTTCGCACCATCGCTCTCCCAACTCTTACTTTTACCGTTGGCGACTTTACATTTTCAGTCGTTATGTGTAGACATGTGGACAGTACACATTTATTACCCAACTTTCGCCAGTTTCAAAGAGGTAGTAGTAACGCATAGCACATTAATTTGTAACTATACTATGCCAGGCATCATATTAGGGTGATATGTGCCCAAATATGTGAATGGTCGGTGGTCACGCAAAGCAAGTCAAGACAAATCTCGACTTAAGTATAATTTGTAGTTATACAAACAAAACTGCTCTCGCTCGCCATCGTTTAGCTTTGTAGAACTACATACCTGTACACAGGATTGAACGCTCCTCACTCATACACATACTGCCTATCTTTTTGCCTTTTCCTTCTCCCTCTCCATAACTATTAGTGTTGCATTATCGATTCAGCAATTTGTCGTCTCTCTCTCCCTCTCACTCTTTTGTGTCAGATCAGATTTCTGATAACTCATCAGGAGGTAGTCAACAGACCATAAAGATTCCGCCGTCCCTCTTTTACTACTTAATATAGTGTCTAAAAAGTTGTAATGGAGAAAGCTTGATAATAATAAAACTTGCCGTAATTACCATTCTCTTGTTTAGTACAGCTGATATATGTGATATTTTTAAAGTTATATATATGTAGTCACTTTTACGCCGGTTTCTTCAGAATTTGTGTACTTTTGAAATTTTTCGAGCCACCCAAATTGAGTGGGTTTTTCCTAAGAAGTTTTGAAAATTGGTTTCTTTTTTTATTGGGCAGCTATTGCTGTTATTACTGTTATTTTTCAAGGTTTTCACTGTACTTTGGCGGGTAATGACACAGTAATGTGCATGATCTTCTGTTGAATGATATATGACTCTTGTTTATAGTTATGCCAGCTCCATTCAAATTATACGCTCTGAAGCATATCTGTTAATGATCATAATAACTATCCATTTGCGTGTACTAGCACGAAAAGGAAAAGAAGAAACACAGAAACACTTACCCACGTACGCTTTCTTTTTGTCCTTTTTTTAGAAATGCCACGATTTGTTGGACCTGTTGTAAATGTCACGGTGCCGGTGGGACGTGAAGCGATACTATCATGTTCAGTAGAAAACCTGGGCTCGTATAAGGTACGTAAAAACACATTTAGTAAAAACAGCATTTCCTGGTAGTTACCTACATACAAATTGACACACCCGCTTTGCTATACATATTATGTGTGTGCGTCTGCATCCTCGAAGGAAATTTGGGGCAATATGCTACAAAGAAACTTTCCGACTGGAGTTGAATGGAATGTAATGGAGTATTTGTAGCCCCTTGTAGTTTCCATTACAGTGTGTGCCAACCTTCTCCTCTCCCCTATTCCAGAAATGCATGAATCTTTAAGCCGTAATAATCATTTATCTCTGAGCTCAACACTTCATCATTTTTAAATTCATTAATCAGCAGCATTTTTCGGTTGTATGAACTTATGAGGAACCCCTAAACCACGCACCCGCACACATACAACAACTATACAAAATTTTAGTACCTGTTTTAAGAATTTCTTACCTTTTCTACTGATGTAACCGTGTATAGTTACTAGTTACGTTGATGTTGTTTAGTTGCCTATATCCGCTTTTTTCTTCTATTTTCAACCACGGAAGGAAAGTTGCAAACTTGGAAAATCAAAACACCAACTCTAATGCTCTTCAGACAGTTTTTACATCCTCATCCTTTCACTAACTTTCTTGTGAAGAGTGTGTGCCAGAGAGAGAGGGAGAGAGAGGGAACGACTTTTTGTACTACATATTATATAGTGTGAATAAAATAAGTGGCTTTTCTTTCACAGTCTATTCTTTTCCCAGCAGGCTCACAACTCGCTCTTTTCCTTGCCGGGAATCTCTTCCATCCATCCGCGTCGAAAAAGTTGTGTGGGGGAAGGAACGAGCGGAGAACTTTAAGCCAAGAATTCATCTTTATTGTATTCAACTTTATTTTATACACGTATATGCCTACATAGCAGCAGGAGCAATAATACAAAATATTTTTTAGCGCGGCACAAGTCTGGCTGAATGGCAAAAGCCTGCTACATTAAAGTAGTAGTCTAATAATGGGGAAAACACGAGATCTTTTATTATTACCATTATGTACTTGGTTTCTTGCTTATAAGGCAGCAGCGCCACACAAGATAGAAACAGTATCGTGTAGTTTGTAAGAAAAGTGAGAAGAGGAATGTGTATATAGTGGTAAAAATGGTAATTTTTGAATCCTTTGGGGAATCCTTTCTCTAATCGCTGAATATGCTGTTTCATTAGCCCCAGCTCTGTTGTTATCTGTGCCCGTAGTGAGATTTATATTCATTAGTGACTTTTATAGCACTTCCAGTGGTATCCATGTTGATTTTACATATCTACTTTACTTACTTACTTACTCTTACTACCAAAGGGGATAGCGCGAGATGAAGGGGAAAGCGAACATTTTCAAGAGAGTGAGAAAGATGAGCAACAAACCATGCAAAAAGCTAAGCTGTCAAAGGGGCTCATTCAATCTTTTAAATTTAGAGACCTGTCTATCTATGAAAACCATATCGTATTAGGCACATACACACACCTACTCTCAAGAGTGTGTGTTTTGTGTCTGGGTATCTACACCAAAAATTCAAATGAAACCCAATAAAACTTACCACCATTACGATCGCGTGGAGAGGAAAACCGAAAAACTGTTATGTATAAATTGATATCACTATTATTAAATTGTGCATCCATTGATCATTTAAGAAGAGAGAAAAAGAAAAAAGGGTGAGATATGGAGTTGGTTGGATTGGGTGGATGATGAGAGGGCTTGACTTTTATGATAATGCTACTACTACTACTACTACCGCTGCAGTAGACACAGGTTTCTTTATCAGGCTGTTTTTCTTCCTTAACATAACTTTTACTCTGAAGCCTGTACAGTGCTTGGCTTAACTTTTCCTTCGTATTATTTCCATTGCATTACAAAAATATTTTACTAATACCTACATCATTGAATGAAATTCGTACAATGCTTCTAGTAATAGTGCATTCCAATGGTACACCAGATGTGGACATACAATTGTTTACAGGCGTACAGCCCGGCACGATACACTGATGAAGTGCCGAGTGCCGACCGACCGGCATTTACATATAATTTGACGTGTGAGAGTCAAAACTGTGTAGTATCCCGAAGCTATTATTATAACACGTGGTTTGTCGTAATCGTGCAGTACAGTGAAGTATTTTTCACGTAACAAAACCCAACAAGAAGAAAATGGACGATGGTGGGCCTAGAATAATGAGCGTGGCAAGCATAACGTAGTAGTCTCTTATCGTATTGTAATAGCTGATTTATGTATCCCACACATGTACATATATACATACTAATGCGACACGCACAGAACAAATT
>JAHZNB010004768.1:0-12394 GCA_027744295.1 Callyntrura guangdongensis
TGACGATGGGCGACAGTCGGATAATGACAACAATGCAATATATATCGACTTACATATATCTCAATTTTACGCCCTATATTCCATGACGGATTTTCGTCACGTCGTCGTTGTCGTTTGAATTCTTTACAGACACTTACGATTATTAGTGTAATGTCAGTATGAATGTATGATATTATGCCACCATTTATTATACATGAGCCGAGGTTTTCATAAAGATGTCAAATTTTTCAGTATAAAAATATTACCATTTTGGGTTTTGATAGCTGTTGTTTATCAAAGGTCATCACAAGGCAATGTCAATGTCATATTTTTGACCGCTTATATCTCTACAACCCGAAGGTTTTAGAAAAAACGGAAAACGGTTAAATGTGTATTTTTTGATGCTCTATCATATTAGAAAATAAAATTTGACAAAATTTTCACTCTTAATGCACATCCTCTTTTGAAGGCAAAACTTAATCGCATACAACAGTTATCTGTACTGTTTACAAGTCTTGTTTACGACGATACGACGATATTCTCTCTGAGCACGCTGGAGACAACGGATACAAAAATGGAACTGGAACCCGATTTTTATGGACTGTCTAGCAGACCGTTTGTTTGAAACCAGTAAAAACTTAAATTAAGCATTACAATACTAAGGAAATGTACCATTTTATTCTTCTGCATCTGCATACGTTGTTAAATAGTAAAATGTAATATAATGTGGTGTACTTGGTGTAGGTTTTGGTTTTAACTGTGAACCCGCCTGACCTTCTTGTCATGTCTGTTTGCTCATGCTACGTTAATCTTTGTTCAAAATCGAACATATACTCATTTTTTCACTACGTTTATCCACTCAATTTTTTAAGCTTGATATTTTAAGCACTGGGGATGGGGTGAAGAAAGACACGTAAATATGGTCAAACATGATAGATGCTAGTCCAAAAGCCGGAATTCAATGCATAATTTCATACGATACGACCAACAACAACAACGTACACTTACGGCAACGTAAATACAGCGCCTAGCGCAGCATCGAATCGAATATCACGACTACGACAAGCAGTAGAAGCGTGAATGTAGCATCGCAAGAGCAAAAATAGTAAGATGAAAATGAACTTGAATGATCTCAGATGTTTTGTGCATTTTGCATTACATGTTGTTTTGTTTGTGATGATTTTTGCTTGAAACTAAAAATTAGCTTGAAACTAAAAATTGTGGTAGGCTAGAATGAAGTCTTAATTTTGAACTACGTGCGCCCTTAGTTGGAAGTGCCATGCCATTGTGGCAAGGGACAATTTTGTTCTACCTGCATTTTAAGTATACAATTTCAATTTGTGTTATGGGATAAATTTTGTGTTTGTTTTGTGAGCTGGGTTCGAGACTAATGAAGGTACATCTTTAAATTATAGGGTGTCGCGTTATTTATATGAGTAATCACTACATACATACATAATTACATAATTAGTACATAAGTACATAGAAGTACATAATTCGCTAGTAACACTTTCCCATTTTTCACTATGGACAATG
Source organism: Callyntrura guangdongensis (assembly GCA_027744295.1). Taxonomy (NCBI): domain Eukaryota; kingdom Metazoa; phylum Arthropoda; class Collembola; order Entomobryomorpha; family Paronellidae; genus Callyntrura; species Callyntrura guangdongensis. The sequence continues at coordinate 1,516 of JAHZNB010004768.1, forward strand.
CCGAAGCTCGAACGGTAAGTTTTTGTCCATGTAGTTGATATAAGTTATATCATATAACTATCAAGAAGCATAAAAACGAAAAGACACACTCATGGAAACAGTATATGCAATGTTGAATTAATTAATAATTAATTTTAATTTTATTTTATTTTAATTTTAATCTTATTGCATTTACTGTTTCTATGAGTGTGTCTTTTCGTTTTTATCCTTCTTGATAACTATATAGATAGATATAGTTATAATGTAGTTGATTCTTTTGTAGATAATAGTGATTGTCTTAATGATTATATAATAATAATAAAATAATAATAATAATAATGTAATAAAAATAATTATAAACTTTGTTGATTATTGTTGTTTGTCCTTACCAGTTAAAAGACTTCTTGCTGTTATACAATAAAATTAGTGAGGACTGTTTCCGAAAATGCGTGTACAATATGACCCAGCGAACTGTGGATGATGAAGAAGCTCACTGTATCTCCACCTGTGTGCAGAAGCACGTCAACGTGAACCATAAAACTATGGAATTTTTCGCAGAAATAAATCCAACGTTTCAACAACGCAAATTAGAAGAGCACCAGAGAGAATTACAACAATTACAACAGCAACAGGAAGCCACACAGAAAGCCGCAGCTGCAACTGCAGTATCGCCATCTTGATCTTAACGTAAACCTGCAGGCTGTGGGCTTTCAGTACTATTAGTTCTATTCGAGTAAATTCAATTTTTACTTTAATTAAAATTATAAGTGTATATAGGTTTTGCACACAACAGCGCTTATGTAGTGCGTTTTATGATTTCTAGTTGAATGTTTGCATTGATAAATATTTTTGATGTTGGAGTTGGATGCAGTGCTAATCTTGGAGTATACATTCGAATGAATAGCATCTGTTTATACTTTAAATAATAACTATTTTGCTGTATGTTTTAGTTGACAGTTTACTGTTGCAAGACTGTCTAAGCCTATGTAATATATGTAAACAATAATTATTCGAATACCTCGAAAACCCTATGGTGAAAAGAAAAATGGATGTTTCTCCCAACAATGATGATAAGGTACCTGAGCCACTAACGGCGAAGGATCCAGTGAACATGAACATACTCATTTCTCCCATAAACAATGTGTCACTTGTAGCATTAATGGGGCTGCCAGCCAGTGGCAAATCAACGTTAGCAAATAGAATATCTCAGTCAAGTGTCAAATGGCATACTATTGTAATGTCCTATGATGATTACGTTCCATTGAATGTTCAGTCCCAAATGTCTGAGAAATATACTAACGTTGAGACACCCGATAATAATACAAAAATTAGCCTCGCAAAAAGTTTGCGGAGAAAGTTTGTTCATTGCGTTGCTACAATTTCCAGATTTGCAAAAGAAATGGAAACGTCTAGATGCAAAAACGTCAGGTTTGAAAAATACTTGCAAGATTTAAGTACCTCGCTTACTTCAGGTAATACACAACTTTTATCAAATGAATGTTTAATATCTAAAGTTGAAATCGCCATGAAGGAAATAAGTTTGTGTTTGCGTAATGACACTTCAGTAAAAGTACTGGTTTTGGTCGATGATAACAACTATTACCACAGCATGAGAAATGAATTTTACCAAGTCGCTAAACAGTTAGAGATAGGATTTTGTGTAATTCATTGCAAGACATCTCTGAGTACGTGTGTACACAGGAATTCCGCCAGACGTAAAGATTTGCAAGTTCCACAAACAGTTATAGTGGAAATGTCATTGAAACTAGAAGAACCTGATCCCTTACAAAACGTTTGTGACATATATTGTGTCCAAATTGATATGAACGATCAGTCTGAAATTAATTTACCGCTACTTGAAAATATTATAACCAGTTCCTACGGCATTGTTTATAAGAAAATTGAAGACAGAACTGAAGAAATTGAAAGGGAAAGGCGGGTATGTTCAGAAAATGACGTTCATCAAGCGGATTTATTATTAAGAAAATGCATTAATAAAAAACTCAATTTAGCATCGTTTTCTAACACCGTTGGACATATAAACGAAGATAATAAAAATAAAGGAGGTAGCAACATTAAAACTTTGAGCAAAGAATTAAATGATAGGAAAAAGAAAGTCTTAGAAAAATTAAGATCGGGCGAGCAGACTGTTTTCTATTGTATCGAACAGGAAATCGAATTTCAAGAGGAAATTTTAAAGCTGTTCGAGAGCCTAAGACAAGACTAAACGTGAATTTATTATCTCTCTTCATCCACTATCCATTTTAATTGAAAGGTTATGCATCGAATTGTAAGTGTTGTATTATTAAGTTATTACGTGTATAATAATGGAGTAATAAAATCTTAAAATGTATTTAGGTCTAGTATGCTGTTTGTAGTTGATGTATGGAATACAGAAAACAAGATTAAATAAACAGCTAGTACAACTAATCCCACAATGCCTATTATACGTTTAATTTTGCAAACTAGATTTTATAATGTAAATGCTCCAATGATCTTTTAAAAACGCATTTGTTACACCCTAATAATGTTCTCTGGCTAATGATTTGTTTAAGAATAGTTTGGCTTCATTTATCATTCATTTCAAGGTGTTATATATTAATGATGCGCAACCTCATCCTTTTTATATTCCTACTGCTCTTGTGGAGGCTGAGAAGGTCCTTGACCATTACCGCCTGGTGGAGGTTGAGGAGGTCCTTGACCATTACCGCCTGGTGGAGGTCGAGGAGGTCCTTGACCATTACTGCCTGGTGGAGGAGGTCCTTGACCATTACCGCCTGGTGGAGGAGGTCCTTGACCATTACCGCCTGGTGGGGGTCGAGGAGGTCCTTGACCATTACTGCCTGGTGGGGGCCGAGGAGGTCCTTGACCATTTCCACCTGGTGGTGGTGGGCGTTGTCCGTTGCCACCTTGTGGATGTCCTTGACCTAATCCTAAAGGCCGCATTGGGCCAAGTGGAACTTGAACTTGACCACCCATGGGTCGAGAATTTAGCTGTTTAGCTTCAAGAACCTCAAATGATGGCCTTCCGGGTCGAGGCCGCGGGGTTTGTCTTGCCCCATGAACAACTACCGTTGCCGCAATTGCGACAATGACAAATGTTGTAATTGCTTTCATTTTGACACCCATGAAATAACTGATAACTTAAGTCTGCTGAAGAAGCATATTTATACACTTTCAACTGAAATGGGAAATTTAGCCATGTACCCATACATTTTTATCGTTGTTGGGTTGTGTGTACATTCAAAAGTTTACTTTTTTACCACATCAAAATGAAATCCATATGGTGTGACTGACTGAACAATCATAAATATTTAATGAGTTGCCTAATATATGGGTTTGAACGGGTAAATTTAAGCAGTTAAATCACACATTTTCATAAGCACAATGGCCAGTATATGTACGCTATCATCATTTATAAATAATATAAATAAGAATCCAATCATAAATTCATTTGCTTTGCTGGTGATTATGATTGGATGCATGCATGATTACAAGCTGATCTGCTAAAAGTGTGCAAACATTTTTGTCAGTGACTTTACAATATTGACATTGTAACAGGTGCAGGACCATACTTTCATTGTATTATTGTTTTCTACATTGGTTTACAATTATTTGTTGTTACTATTATTAATATTACCCCATACTTCGTGCCCTTGTCATTCTTTGTTGGTTGCAGTAAGGCATGGAGAAATTTCAGAACCGAAACACACGCAAACCTGCACAATGCAACAGAGTAGAATTTAAAAACAAAACAAATGATTCAATAATTCCCCTAACAAATGGTAGTAAAATACTTTTTAGTATAGTCTTTTATTCAGACCAACAACAGGGAAAGCAAATATGCTCCATGCTGATAAAGATAAGACATAAAGGCGTTTTACAAACAGCGTTTTTAGGGATTTCGACACACATTATATACCCCTTCTAAAACTTAAAATACTTATCACTATCATTAAGTAAAAGTAAAACAGATATATATTCAGGTTTAACAAGAACTACATTAGACATTATTCCAAGATTTTCGAAGAAATATCTAGCTACTACGCACGATATAATAAAGACACTGCATTATAGGTCCAATATCATAATAACCTTCTTTTAGACACAGACTGGATATTTTATTACATGATTAGTTGTGCCTTTTTGCTGAAGTCCTTAGGAATTCTGTGTCACAATCTTTCACTCGAATATACTGTTAAAATTAAATGTTAATATTATTTTTATTAAATGATTAGGACAGAGTTGGGGGCAAATTTCCATTTCCAAAGTTGAACGAAGATGGCACATCTTGTTGACGAAATTCGTAACCTGCAGAGTATACGCATATTAATTTCAAATAGGATGATAACTTATAAAAGTTTAAAAAACTTCATAATCAACTAACTTACCGCCTCTCTTAAGAATCTCTTTACTTTCAGCTGCAGCTTTTCTTTGATCAGCAAGAGTAAAAATTTCTTGGACTGACTTGCGTTGTTCTTCATTCAAAGAATTGGTCAAGGTTGTATACCAAACTGGATCGCTCCTCTCAAGATCTACAACAATTTTTTTCCACTGAAATCTACCTCCGATAAATATGTTATATACTACTACTAATGGTTTCCTAAACACACTTACTTATCAAAACCTCTTTAAAAATCACGTATTCATCAACAGGACACTCATCGTCATCTAGCGGAGTTGCGTAACATTCAAGAGCAGTTTCTTCTCCTGCAGAGTAATCATCGTCGTCATCATCTTCATCATCGTCGTCTTCCTGAACAAGGTCAAATAATCCATTAAAATGAGCTCATATTCTCCATCTTTACGCTGAATAAGAGATAGTAGTGTAAATAGAATAGAATGGCAGACTTACGTCAACAATTTGTGAATCGATAGGGAAAGGAGATTGATTGTGAGATGCTTTGATTTTCCTCTCCAAAGTTTCCAAATACTCAGCACCTTCTTCGTCTATTTCGTCTTCGTCAGTACTGAGGACCTCTTCGACCTCACAATACTCATCATCTTCTTCCTCTTCCTCCGAATCAGACTCTGCATTCTCAAGCGCTTTAGCTAACAGAAGAAATGTAGTACAAAAAATGTTAAGAATAAATGAATTGAGAAATTATTTGAACTTATTTTTGATTACACCAACCAGCATATGCGCGTTTAAGTCCATCAAATAATAAAATAAGAGAAGGTAAAATTTCCTTGGAGCATTCTTGAAGCGCAGCGGGTCTTTGCTGACTCTGAAAACAGATGAAAACACAATAAGAATGGATAAGCTGTGAAGACGCAGTAGCTCTAGCAGTTCCCCTTACTCTAGCAGTAGTTGCTTCATTTAATAAAATATCTATAAACAATTATCTGTACATCACCTTTCCTACCTGTAACAATGCACAAAGACCCAAAACACAAATTTTTCGATCGTGCAGTCCTAAGAAACAGTCAGTATCAGCAATCCACTGCTTCACAAAAGCATCCATGGTAGAAACCACAGATAAAGTAAGATTCAAATCGTGATACAACGAAGCAACCACAACCTGGACAAAATGGTTCAATTAGTTACTATTTAGAATAAAGACATCAACAGCAATAATATAAAATTCAATGTATTCGTTTCTTTACCTGAAGACACATTGTTCGCAACTCAGACGTTTTAATAGATTTTGATAGTCGCTCAAGAGCTAATTGCAGTAAACTAGGGATAACAGTTTGAATGCGATGTCGACATTGCAAAATCAAAACTTCAATTAATTTAGCTGCATGACATTCAGCATCTTCGCCAACTTCGGCTGAGTCGTCAACCAAAACTTTCTTAATTACGGAGCAAACGGCAAGCAACCGATTTGGATCAGCAAGGAAAGCTTCTGTGTCAACAGTTATGTAGTTGTGCAAAGCAGGCATTAATTCCACGAAATACTCGGTACCATCTCGTTCTACAACCCTGAAGTGATCAACAAAAGAAGGTATTCAAATATGAACTTGATTTCAAAATAAAATTGCTCAATTTAACACTTTACCTATAAAGTCCCTCAAAAACTTGCCACATGGAAGGTGTAATATGTTTTTCCGTCAACGATGCTATTAAAGAAAATGCTTCTTCATAAAATTCCATAATGGTTTTGTCCAAAATCACGGTCACTACTTGAAGAAGAATTGGTTCCAATTGGAGGCAAACTTCAGGCTGTTCCTCCATAACCACAAGTATAGTTTCCATTGTATTTAACAGACCCATCGCGACTATAGTTTTCTCGCCTAAAACACATAATGATAAAAATGTCAAGTACTTATGTAGATATGCCTTAACTTAAAAACGACAAATTTATTGTTTTATAAATTTTAGTCGTGTGATATGTAAATCAATTTACCGTCAGTGTCACCGACTCCTTCCATAATTTGACTAAAGGTCTGAGCAAGATGTACACAGATGTCATTTGCTAGGGGTGCTACCTCGTTCACGAAAGCGCACACAATTTTTTGCAGTACATTGGTCAAATCATCATTTTCAGTGTTTCGAAGAATTTGCAAAAGCTCCAAGCAGAGTGGTCCAATTTGCTGTTGGAAATACTGGTGTGTTCTATGCTGATCACTTATAAAGGCCTCGATAGCAAACGCTGCTTCGACTTTGACAGGTAACTCTTCATCCTTGTTTAGTATAGCTGTAATGAGCGCTCGTACCACTTCCGTAAGGATTTCCTCCCGACTAAACTTAAGCTGAGACAATTTTGATAAGAGCCAGGCAGCTCTGGCGCGAAGAAAGGGATACGGTGCGGTCATTGATGGGAAAATGTAGCGAATTAGAACATCGTCAAACTGCTCTTTGTACTGATCTTTTTTCAAGAGAATATCCGCAATAGCTCCTACAATGTGTAGGGCGCCATCCTTCCTCTGGGGTGGGGTGTTAGGATCATTGAGAAGTTGTGTAACAAGCTGGATACAGTTTGGCAAAACTCCTTTCCTCTTCTTACACATCGCGTTGAGAAGTTGCTCGCCACATGTCACAGATGTGTCTGCATCAATAGCATCATACCTGGAGCGGATGTATTCGATTGGATCATCTTTCCATAAACGCTCGTCTTCCTCTGTATGACACATCAAAGGGAATATCACATCGGTAAGCATGGCATTTGCATGTGGCTTCATAAATTTCCACGAGTGAGCGTGACTGACGGCATTTCTCAGGTACAGAATTGCATCTCTCAAAACTTTCTCGGCCACAAAGTTCCCCTTTCTGTATGCATCCATGATTTTAAACACAACGTCGAGGGCTCCCTGTGAGTAGGTGTTCCAAAATGACAATAAAAATATAGATTAGGCATAGTTAAAAGTATAATTACTTACTTTAACTTATAAAATAACACCAGTAACTTTTGCGATACCAACCTGTTTCAGTTGATCCTCCGCCGCCTGTCGTTGATTTGGGTCAATGGTGGCCCGAAGTAAATCAGCGATTTTCCGGGGTTCCATTTTTATCGTTTAACAAATATGTTACTGTACACTTTATTAAATTAAAAATACGAAATAATAAAACTAAAATTAAAAATATAAATCGCGGTGGTGGAGACTTGGTTGCGGTTGGTGTTGTGTAATCGGCAAACGATTGAACGAATCTTTAAAAAACGTCTTATGGTTCAATAAGAAATTGTAGTTGGCTTCCTGTAGAAAAAATAACATACATACAATAAATTTACTACATGTCAAAAGCGTGTCAAACAATGGTTAACCACGTGTTGTAAATTTGAAATCCATTTTCCAGGTACATAATAACGTGTGTATTGAACTTACCGACAAAGAAACACCCGGGATCGGGTACAGTTGATAGTCGATTCGATTAAGAGAAACTTTTTATGTACATCGATTCTAAAAATGTATAACAAAACAAAAAAGCTCATCAACAACACGATCTGTTTCATAAATTTCATAGTTTTTTGTAAAGCATGCCAAATGTATTACAGTAAAACAGCCATAACAGCAGTTAAAATTTGATATGAACTTTAGGTTTGCATGAGTGAATACATGTGTCTATTTAAATTTTGAACTAGTTACAACGATTTCAAAACCCTATCACATTTATTTCAAAAAGCCGATATGTACTTTCCCTACCACACAATTGACAGACGCATTTTGAAGGTGATAATGGTAAGGTAAGATACTGATAATTCAATCCATACACCGGCAAAATTACATTAGGCTAGGAGTAAGCAGTAACAAAACTAACTTACTGGCACGCTATAAGAAACATGCTCTTCTTATCAGTTCAAAACTCATCCATAACAAAATGTATACAATAAGTCTCAGAGTATTACGTATAGTATGACGATATGATCAATTCAAAATACCACGTTGTTTTCCCCATAACCTTCGCCACTTACTACTACTACCTACGACTTTTAGCTAAATAACATGTTACACCAAAAGAGTTTTGTCTACAGCACTAGCTGACAGATTGTCAGAGGACGCTTACCTGGCAGGTTTTTTTAAACAGACAACGGGAAGTCGGTTTCTAAATTAAAATCTTATTTGCATAAAATACTGAAAATATTGTAAATATTTTTGGCTACACAACTTTATTCAACCCAATTAACTCAGACCCAGCGCAGGAATAGGGAATATCACATAAGGATATATTTGTAATGCCTAAAAATGTGACTGAGAAACACAAGTTCGCTCGTTCTTTTTCATTTCATACACGACGACAGGCAGCAGCAGAGGCATGCATGCACACGGATAGATCATATATTATTATCTTACAGATGCTTCCTTACGACCTGCATTACACACTACTACCACTAAAATGATAAATGAATGCATGCGGAATCTTTCGTCGTTTTGTAGTATACATTCAACAATTATCCATACACTTATCTCTCCGGGCCCGTGTTTTTCAGTACAAAGTATAGACTATACCCAGCACAGCAGAGATAGACACTAAACTAAAAAAAAATATGATTACAAAGGTCTTTTCTCTTGCTAAAGTGTGTTTGGATGCCTACATATTATTTTCCTAAAAAGACTTTACTTAGAATAGAAACATGTTTGCTACTACTTTGCTTCGATTACAGTGGTACATAAAATTGTGTTGGAATTGGGTGAACAAGGAGTTTGGACAGATACTTACAATAAAAAGTTGTGCTAGAAATGCATGCAGAAATACACACTCTTTCATAAGTTGATCGTGCCACCCATGGCTCGGTTTCCCTCGGTCTTTATGCCAAATCAAAAATGTACATATGAAACGGGAAAAGAGGAAAAAAACTTGGGGCTATAGGAAATTGTTGTACTCGCTGATTTGATACGGGGGCTGAAAAATGAAGCTCTCTGTCGTCGTAGTGGGGTGGGATGGCAGTATACAGTTACAATTAGGTTTAGGATGTAGTAGTACTTTAAGTAGCCAAGAGCCCACTTGAACAATAATGCCTACTTCACAATCAACACTCACATGCAATGGTGGGGTTAAATTTTTGTTTTGTTAAATTAAACTGCACTCTTTGTTGTAACTGGAGAATACTAAGGATTCTTTGAATGACAATGTGTTGGGTAAGGTTACTAGGTTTGGTATTATTGTAATGTCCAAATTATAGTTATCTTTAGTGTGTTTGAAACACTAGTTCATCCTGGATTCCATACTGTAAAATTTACGAATTGTCGTAAATCCCCTTTAAAAAATAACAATTCGGTCATCGGTAATTGAAACAAATATTTGATTCTTCTTTGCACAAATATCCAAAACAAATGGAGATATATTTCATGCGGAGGAACCCGACAAAAATGCTTGTTGCAATGAATTTTCAATAATTCGGAAAAAATCCATTGTCGTCAATACATAATATAGGTAATGCTGCATAACGTGCATAATGCTTGTGCTGATTTCATTGATTGTCACTTTGTTACTACTGCTAAATTGAAGTTTTGTGTGCACTGCGATTAGAAGTATGAGTATAGTTATCGTCAAAATATAATCAATCCCATTCTTCCCATCATCCCCCTTCCACCTTTACACTTATGTCGTCACTCGGTCACGTGCATTTTGCATATTTACTTATTTATTTACGTCACCTGCCATGTTTGTCAACTGGCTTTGTTGTCATTAAAAAACTGAATAACAACACAGCACACAAGACAGTCGTCACACGTCAATTTTTTTTAAAAACTTGCTATACAGCACGAAGAAGCATTCATACGCTGTATAAATGAGACATTTCATTATTAGCCTGTCCGTTAATTTTTTCTTATCATGGTTATTAGAAAATTTCAAGTTTTTGACACGAGTGTAAAATAAAAAATGCTACTTTTTAAACATGATCGACACCATCAGCCATCTTGTTACGACGCGGATAGCGTAATTTATCTTCGCCTTTGGCCCTCGTTTCCGCAGCGTGAACATTCATTCACTCATCAACGCATAGCATCCGCGTTAAAAGCCTATTTGTCATCTAAATGGAAAAATCCCCTTCCTGTCTATATTTTAAAAATGACCATTTTCAAAAAAAGAGTACTTACTATTGTACATAATATACTTATCCGACTAGACAATTTTTAATAATAAGAATAAACAGTTGCGAGAGTACGGCCTAACCTTTCTAGCTTTTACAGCTTATAGTTTACAGACCACTGAATGGCACTGACCACTTATTATTGCAAGTTTCAAGTTACTCGTCTACGGTCAACAATGTCAGTATATTTACCTTACGTAAAGAGTAAAGATTATAAAACAAACAAATGAAGATATTGAAAATAATTTCATATAAGGGTAAAAACAAGGTTCATTGAATGCTGTGTATGCCAACTATTGCCAACCCTTTGATTGCCAGTCCTCACTCTTCTTCACGTTATCTATTGTCAACCAATGTACCTATAACAGATTAATTGGAAGAAGACAGAATTTATTAAAAAATGAAGCTGCTATTACAACAATGTT
>JAHZNB010004769.1:0-10822 GCA_027744295.1 Callyntrura guangdongensis
TTTTTTCACTATGACATTCCATATTTGAATACAGCTAAATTGACATAGCATGTAATATCTTAAAATTAGATGCAACGAATGCTTAAAAGCAAAAAAATATCGCAATTTAAAAAAGTTTAAGGCAATAATCTAGTCAAATTACTGCAATTATTAATCACGTGAACAGTTAGAAATTTTATAGGAATTCTGAATTATCAAAAATAGTAAAATAAAATTGTACATTAAAAGTTTAACTGATTCTACTTAATTGCAGCTACCCAGACGAATATAAAAATTGCTATATCGATACAAGCTGATTTAATAGGTGAAATTAATAACTTCTGGCTTTTCAGTCGACCTTATATCGCTATAACAATTTAAGCCATTTTGAATTAAAATTAAGTTGTTACCTCGCAAAGGATCGGCGGTGGTTTACCAAATTGGCGGCAATTGTGGCTTGTAGAAACCCTTAGCATAAAGTCCGGTATGAAAAATTTGAGCCATAGCGCGCGAAGTTTTATTTTCACCCACCCAGAAGCCCTTTTGGAGGTAATTAATATTTGCTAAAATTGTATCTTATGAAAACTTGTACCCGAAAGTACCAATGGGTCAAATATGAGTCAAATTGGCTAATGCTTTTCGCCAGGGGTTTGATGACAGACCGACGAACAAACTTACAAACAAACTCACTAAAATCGTCGCTTAGATGAAAATTTTTTCATCGGCGTAATAAAACTATGTTAGTTTTCTAGTTGTGATTCCACATAATTGCTGGCGGAAATTTTACACAGTTTTTTCCTGCATATTCCGGCGACATGTTCAAAACATGAAAGTTCATTTTGACAAATAATTTTTAAAAAATTGGTCCTGTTTCTCGAAACAGGAATCCGAATCAACCGAATTTATGTCCAGTTGGATTGTGAAAGGTATTTTGGTGACCTGTAAACCAATTTTTAGAATATTTACGGCCATGATGTATACTGATCAATTCAAGAACTTATCGTTATTATAAACCAATTTTAAGTTTTATCTACAGCTTATTTTCGCGTGAGGGTCATGAAAACTGACGTTTCGATTTTTCTTCTGTTTATAAATTAATTACTTGATATTTGCCCATGCTGAAACCAGACATGGCACTGGTTAAAATTGATGGTTAAAACCGCACGGTTAATAACGGTTATTAATGGATTGCGTTTATACAGCGAGTAAGGGCTTAAAATGGCTCAAATGGTCAAAAATAAATTATTATGTGGCTAAATAATTACCATTGAGCATTTATACACGCTCGTAATTTAAAATATACATAAAAGGCGTTTAAAACCGCATTTGTTTATAACCGTTAATAACCATTAATAACCGCGGTGTTCGTCTTTAAAAATAAAAACCGCGGTTTTAGCCATCTCTGGCTGAAACTCTTAATTTAGTCATTAAGTTGATTAAAAAAATTCAGTGTAAGCCACAATAATTGATAACAACCTGTAATTTACCTAGTAGTAAATTCTAGCTTAAATTTTCAAATAAACGTGAATAGAAACATGTAATCATAAAATTGGAGTGAAATACGAGTAAATAGACTCTACATTGCAATTGTATTACTATTTATTCAGCGTTCGTACTGATGTAAACTGTCATTCTCTCTCTAACTCAGCAAGTACTTGGACACTTATTGAAACATACGCTTATAGCAAACATGGGATTTGGCGAAGCAATAATTAACATACAGTTGGTTTACCAGAAATTTTACGACGCGCCATGGAATTACGATCTTGAACAGAGAAAGTTTCAAGTGAACCCAAAATTCCTCTATCGATCTAGATTCTGGCAAGCCCGTTCTTGGTACATGACGAGCATAAGCGTCTTTATTATACATTTGTATAGTTTATATCGAATCTGGAAACTTCTTTACTTAGGAGCTGATTACGCACATGATCGTTACATGATAGAATCAATTTTCTACTTCTTCGTATTGGGAATTACTGTCCAAACTACGGCCACAATGTTGCTGGCAGAGACATGTCTACATGAATTTATAAGTCATGTTCAAGAAATCATGGCATTAGGCAATGTAAATTACGTGGGTTTGCCAACCACCGAGCGTCTCCCAGATTTTGAGGAATGCATATTCTACGTGGTTGCTGTAGGAAGTTTAATTATGCCCATGTCAGGGGCATTGCTTCCGCTATTCTTTGATTTTGATCCCATAAGTTCCGTGCTTGACGGTTTCGTACGGAATCCATATAAATGCTTGATTTCGGGGGCCATTATTTGCATTGTGTCATTCTACGCAAGCATCAGCTGCATTTGTGTATTGTTACACTGCATTACTTGCGTCAGTACCCTTGAAAAGGGGACACGAGAAAATTTCCAACGAAGTCGACAAATTCAAGCAAATTGTCGCATTTCTTCATGTCAACGTCTAGTCGTGTATGTAGCAAAAGTTATTCTTCTGCTTAAATCGTGGATACTGAAACACTCTGAAAGCCAAATTGGGACCCAGTCTCACTCACGGACTAACCAGCAGCCATCACTAGGACAACGGTTGGATCGCTTTGAAATATGCCGAAGCGTTCACGTTCAATTGCAGCTGGGAATGGTGTCATCCAACCAAAACATGATTTCCTTTGTGCCAGTAATGACGTCTGTGGGATTATTCATTTGTACCATTGTAAATTATGCCCTGGTGGTTTTTCTGAGTGTAGACCGATATCGAAACAGGGCAGATCTGTGGTTTCTGGTACCAGTTTCAGTCACATGTCTTTTAGGAATTGGGGTAATTATTGGGTTTCTTTCAAAGCATGCCTCGGCTGCTGCAGGAAGTAGTCGATCGATGATTCAGTATTGGAAAGGTAAAATGTTTGGAGCGTTGGAAAAAAGACAGGTCAGGGCAATGATGTCGTATGGCCATAACATGGGGCCTTTTTATAAAATTACTAAGGTAACAGCGTTGGATCTATTTCATTTTATTTTGAATAGCACAGTAACATTGTTAGTGAGCGATAGTAACTAGTACAATAAGTTTTATCTATGCTTACGCCAGTATATTTTTACAAATAATGTTTTAAAGTTTTAAAGATTATGTAACAATATTGCGCTCAAAATTCGTGTCACGCTATGGTACAAGTTTAGTGTTTGAGGAATAAATACATACAAACTGTCAAAATATTATTATCTCATAATTTGGCAACTTCGATTGAATACATATGATGCAAAACAAATAGTAGTCAAAATTTAAACTATAAACTTTATTAACTGTAACGTGAATAAATTTTAAACTTCTTTTTATCTACCCACGTGTACAATTTAACAATCCCATTCCAATAATTACTTAAATACTCAAAGATAATTTAAACTAACGAGTAATGTCAAATAAACATTTTTTTATCCAATGTGTGAACATTTTGAAATGTATAACGTCCGTACTCTCCAGTACATCTTGGTTTCGTATTCCTATCCATTTACACGATTGTGGAAAGTCGTACGCAGCATGGCAACCCGGTCGCCGGGATTTGGGCATAAATCTAGCCCAGTAAGGTGGTTCTGGTTGCCTATTAGATGCTATGCTAGCGGCCAATTTAGGTTTTTCATTACCTGTGACTAATTGGCACTACCGTGGTTGGCAAACCCGGCTACCTGATTGCCGCGTTTTTGAGATCAAAACGACCAGACGATGCTGGCAGACAACGCGAAAGTTCCTGAGATATCTCGTGTCTTGTATTTCAAAGATATCTTATTCCTCAATAAAACTTGTGCCTTACTTGGCGCAGCATATTTACTAGAGCAATACAAAAAAGCAAAATTTGAGAACATACCACATAGCGCAGCTACTACGACTGGTAAATACCACAACCCCAACACTACCCATGATAGATTATGGTTAAACTGCACTGTTTGAAAGGATCAGAATTTTTAATGGAATGATGATACACTCTAGAGGGGTACATCATAATTTAATGATTAGATTTAAAAGTAAATTGCGTGAAAGTCCCGAATGTCTGTACCTGGTAATTGTAATGGATTATTGTATTTGTTACGGTACTGAAATGCACTTACTTAGATGCTTACCTGCATCATCAGAAGTTTAATACTATACGATTACTTAACCATTCCAGTTGTCAATTTTGGTTTGTCTTTCTAAATGAGCCGCCACCATCACATTTTGGTATGGTATTCTCAAACAAGCGTATGATGACGGCGACGTTTGTAACTTTGCTAACGTTTGATGTATACCAAAATAAGTTTGAGAATAGTCCATTTTTGACTGTGGGATGTTTTCGACGCAAATAAGATTTTGTTGGTAATGATACCAGGTGCAGAATTACGTCTTTAAAGAAAAGGAGGAACCCTGGGCATGCTGGCTAGAAATGCATCAGCAAATTGAAAAAGTATTGAATTAAATAATACGGCAAACATTGACACATTCGGTATATGCATATGTGTGACGGTTTCTGCGGTACTTTTACCCTGCGTGATAACCTGGGATTACATTACGTAGTACTTCAGGGGTTTATTTGAATTAATTTCGTTATTTTCTATGGCAAATGATCATCCATGATGAATTTGGAAGTTTGGCATATTCTTAAATATTGTCAGTAGGCTTAAAACTAGTAGTTTTAGCATTTGTCCGCATTTTGTTAGGAGTAGTTTTAAACAATCACATGTTTATGATATTTCAAATTTTATAAACTAGAAAATTCGGCACTATTAAAAACGTGACATTTGTGGCAATTATATCCTAAAGCGTAGTCAATTTTTATTAAAATTAAAAATCGACTATTTGTATACTTTTACCGAAAACAAAAAGAGTTGTGATTGCTTGGAGAGTTGAAAAATTATTACAACATTAATATTTTTAAATGGGTTAATTGTGGCCAATTTGCCGATATAAATTTTATCTCAGGCACAACAAAGCAATTACCGAGAAAAGCGGTTACCAATTCAGACTATTTATAATTGACCATATTTATTACTAAAACCACAAACTTTATCTAAGTACTCAATTAAAACCTTCAACTATTAAAAATATTCATCAGGGTTATTTGCAAAATTATCTACTCAGTTTTAATATGAAATTGTACTTATCATACATAGCTTTTGTTGGCAGTCCGAAATATCCGTAAGTAATTAGAAAGACACTTAACAAATACATATATCCGAATTAAAATTGTTTAATATAGATTTACAGCAAAAAATGACTTTACCGATAGTTTCCATTGAATTATGATGGATATAAAATATTTTAATAGTTTGTAAATTCGTATCATACCATTAAGTGATACTATTATGATATTTGTCAAAATCAAATTTAATAATTATATTGGTAATGCAACAATATGTACTATAATATTATCAAACCTACATTATAATTCGGGACAATTTTAGCTGGCAGGCAGTAAATACATATCAATTTAAACAATAACCTACAATTTTATATTTAGTACTGGGTTACAAATTATACATTATTTGTTGGATATTATGATACTACAACATTTTACAGCCAGGTTGTATTAAAAACGTAATTTTGATTTTATAGCTTTAACTAGACAATACCAGAAACTGAAAAACAAAATAAGTTGTGGTACTCTCCAACACAAATAGTGACATACTGAAAGCCGTATATGAGCGTATTTTTACTATTAAGAGGAATTACAGAACAAACTGTGGTCTAGGTACCCAGAAATTTTGGACCCTAAATAAAAGTTTCACTTAACAAACATTTGGTAAAATGGGATTCGGGGAGGGAATTATCAACCTGCAGTTGTTATATCAACGCTTATACGACACTCCCTGGATTTACTCCCAGGACGAGAAAACATTTATAGTAAACCCAAAATTTCTTACTCGGTGTAGGTTTTGGAAGGCTCGCATTTGGTACCTGATAGGGACTTTTTTGATTACACTTTTCCTGCACGGTTCATATTTTCTAAGAAAGGCCATTAATTCTAGTAGTGCGTACGATGATGATAACTTTCTCATCGAATCTTTAATTTACGCATGTATGGTAGGTCTAAGTGTTCAAGGCTTGGTAACCATTTTATTACCTGAAACTTGTCTTTTGGAATTTCGTGATCTTATAAAAGAAGTAATGATTTTAAATCAAGCCACTTTCATTGGTTGGCCAACTATAAACCGACGTCCAGATTTTGAAGAATGCATATGCTACATTGTAGCGCTTGCGAGTGGAATTGCACCCTTATCAGCTGCGACTTTCCCGTTTTTCTTTGATATTGATCCGATAAACAGCATTCTTCAAGGCGTAGTTGTGAATCCTTACAAACGCTTAATTTCGAGTGGAATCACATTTCTTGCTGCATTTTATGGTACGCACATTATCATTTCCATTCTCCTGTACTTATTTGCAATCGTAATCACAATTGAAAACTGTACAAAAGAGATTTTAGATAAAACTCGAATGAATCCACGAACAAAGCAGGCTCCTTTGATTGAGCAGATTGTTCTGTTTGTCGCAAGGGAAATTCTTCGAACAAAATCAAGGTTACACAAGCCCAAGGACAGCAAGGGATGGAAAGTTTTACGTCGACATTTATATAAGCCACCACAACTAAAAACATTACTACAACGCTTTCGAGATTGTCGCAAGATTCACATTCAGTTGCAGTTGGTCATGTCATCCGCAAATCAAACTACGGTTATTTTTGTACCCGTAATGACGTCGGTAGGATTATTTATTGGAACAGTTTTAAGTTATGGATCTATACTGTTTCTGAGTCTGGACCGGTATCGAAGCAGGGCAGATTTGTGGGTACTGGTACCTTTTGCAACACTTTTGATTTTAGCAATATTTTTGGTTATTTCGTATCTAGCCAGACATGCCTCCTCTGCGGGCGCTAATAGCCGGGCAATGATTAATTTTTGGTGGTGGGAAATGAGAGGACAGCTGGGTAGAAGACAAGTGAGAGCTCTGATGCCTTATGGTCATAATATGGGGCCTTTTTATAAAATTACTAAAGTGACTACTCTGGATCTTTTTCATTTTATATTAAATTACACAGTTACGATGTTAGTGGGTGATAATAATTAGTGATTAGTAAAAATACGTAGACTATGGATACGTTTATTGATGAATGGTTTTATTGTGACAATTTTGCTTAGGTTATCGTTAAAATTTGTGAATAATGACATCGAAATGTAATACTATATATAAATAAAAGATATTTAATAACTCGTAAGTAAACTTTAGCGATATGATTACTTATAAAACTAATGTAAACGTACGTATCTACAGTATTGTTAATAATATACAAACAAATCATTATAAATTTGAAAGTAGTAACTGATTCATGAAAAACATTTTTGCATAGATGTAATATTACCATTCTTCATAACATTATTCAGTTGTAATTATCATAAAATTAAAAATATATACCTTTGCAAACGTTCAACTGCTGCTGTTAAAATATTTGTTTCTAAAAATGGTTGACACATGGTTTTTGGTGTTTACTAAATTTATTATTGTGTGGTGCAATGTTCCCACGGATCAATTTATAGTTTTGCGATATTTATGGCCCGACATCGTAAAAAAATCGTTTAACTTCATAGTCTAAAATAAAAAATGCAGTTTTTACGTTGCCACGCTACGCTTAGAGGAACGTCAAAAAAATCGGATATCATCTAATGTGGGGTACCCGGACAACACGCAGCAACGAAATAAAATATTATGTACCATATTTTGTTCAAAGATCAAAATGTATGTTGAAACATTAAATACAGTGCCGAAAATACCCACAAAATCACGACATCCTTTTCTCGTCTAGCCTCCATATCTAGTAAAATTCTCTAGTATAATAATTTGAAACCGTGACGTCACAAAATTTCATACCACCTCCCACTATGTCACGAAATGTTACGCAAGTTTTACCACACCACATCCTCTATTTTTAAACGTTATAAATGAATGCTCACTTACCAACATTTGCTTTTCAAGTGAGTCAAAATGCTTCACAGATCCAAATGCTCAAATATGCTTTGCTGCTTCTTGCAGTTAGTAATATTATATTATTGTTCTTTTACGGCTTGTTAGTGCTTTCAAATGTATCCACAGTTCGATTCATGAATTTGATAATACACCAATTATTTCGTCCAAAAATTCCGGTTTTGCTGTCTACATTAAACGTTGGAGGATTGCCAGCACTTTACCTAACTCTAAGAATGATGTTGACATACCTTTGCCATTTTGCCGTTTTGATGGTTGTTGACATGACTTCATCACTGACTTTGAATCACCTTTTATTTTTCCCTTACCTACTTTCCGAAAGTATTTTCATAGTTTTAATTAAGGTTACATTAGCAATTTTGATATTATTGTTCTTTCACGGCTTGTTAGTGCTTTCAAATGTATCCACAGTTCGATTCATGAATTTGATAATACACCAATTATTTCGTCCAAACATTCCGGTTTTACTGTTTACATTAAACGTAGGAGGATTGCTAGCATTTTACCAAACTCTGGGAATGATGTTGACATACCTTTGCCATTTTGCCGTTTTGATGGTTGTTGACATAACTTCATCACTGACATTGATTCAGCTTTTATTTTTCCCTTACCTACTTTCCGAAAATGTTTTCATAGTTTTAACTAAGGTTACATTAGCAGTTTTGATAGAAACTCTGTGATTTATTGCTGTGCTTAAATATGGATTTATAGAGTATAGTTGTACAGTAACACCATTTAGCCTCCAAATAAACAATTATTTGAATACAGCTATTGCTAACCTTTACCTAATTTTAGAACAACGTATGCTAAGGTTGTAATAAAATTATGGTTTTATATAAAAAAATATCCCGTATTACGCTTCTGAAACAACTAGGTGAAACGGTATTTTAGTCTTGCTGTTCTTACAATGTATGCTTGGTTGTCGATACATGCTTTTCCCTTACTTCCGGCCTTCATCGTAATAGCAAGCTTTTCAGCACTTCTTGGAGGACTTTCTCTTGCTGTACATTTGCTTCGAATGTGGATACATGTAAGGCTTATTAGGAGGGGATTTGGTGAAGGGAAAACAGTCACAAGCGCGTGTTGGTATATGTAAAAGTTACAAGTATGTATAGTTGGCATGCTCGGGATCTGTCACCAGTGTATTGTGGAGCTCAATTTGCCATACGCAAATATGCTGTAAGAACGATGCTGTGGTTATTGCGCGGAAAATTGTTGAAAGGCTGTAATATTCTAATTATCATGCAGTATTTCGGTTTAACATTGAAGGCGAATGCCATAAAGAACAACGTTAAAATATTGTCAGAAAAAGTCAAATTATTGTGGCTATTATTAGTTATCGTTTTTTCTCGATTTCATCGCAATTGAGAAAACCGAAAGTGGTTTTATGATTAGCCGTGGTTAAAAATAATTAGGGTTAAATCCACCTCACGAATCCAGTTGAAACCATACTAGTTTTCAGTATACCGGTGGCATTTTTCTGTCTGTCATGCAGATTCTGTCTATCCGTCCTACCACGAATACAAAGTTTCCCTATTCTCAAATTTTGTATGCACTTAATTCATGATTCTGGCATCCCAGCGAAATAATTAAGGCAAATTTGGTGGACATCAGGGTATCACTTTGGGGTTAAAATTTAAACGTTTGCCATTTGGGATTATAAGTTGGTATACACTACATTTCGGGCACGGGTATCCCTGTCATGTAGTCAGCCGAATTTGGATTATAGTAATCGAATTCGTCGAATATTGAAGGCTATGATATCATAGGTATCTTGAATATTGGATAGTTTAAAAGGATAGATTTTTTAATTTGGTTAGTATTCTACCATATTTTTATACTATAATAAATGCTAAAATTGTTTCGCGGTGTACTTGCACAATGATAAAATGCCAGCAAGCGTAAATCCCACCATGCCTAACTTCTCCCGAAGGCAATTTATATTCATGTGTAATTGCATATAGCGACAATTTAGACAATATAATATGCGCTTTTTTCCTGCACGCATATAGTGTGCTTGTATTATTTCTACCAACCTGCCGAAATTCAATTAAGTAAATCCTTACTGGGTTGGCTTTCCCAGATTATTCTTTCCTGTACTGAGCCCAGAACTTCTCGAATTGATTAGCAATGAATTCGGTAATACCTAAAAAATGTCCATTTTGCAAGTGGAATATGGAATAATGTTAACAACATGCGTCGCACTTACAAAAACTGCAAACTGCTCAAGCAGATTCCTGGCAGTAACAAGTCGCTGTGTATACGGACAACAAAAGCAAAATATGTTTCCATCTTGAGTTTCTACTGCGATAAAGACTTCAATGACGGTGTTTCTTCTTTTGTATTTAAATAAATATTATTGACTACGCAGTGAATGCTGTTTTCGTAATTAACGGAATAAGTATTTTCTTCTCTCCCAATGAAAGTTTATACAACTGACAACGTATAATTCATGATATATTCCACTTTTGAGTAACTTTATTATTTAACGCATTATATACCTGAGTTAGTACGATGTTTGTGGAAATGTAAAATCTACATAGCAACAGTATGTAACAATAAAATTAACAGATTGCACACAAATTTTACAGATGTGGACATTCAATAACCTAACTCTGTTGTTAAATTTGTCACTAGGATATCCGGCTTCCTTTGGTTATCCTATCTTTCACTCAGTGTTTTCCAAACATTTAACTCTGCAGAAATGAGGCACATTGAAAACGAATCCAATTGAAGGAAATTAAATACTTTATATATAACGGTAATGCATACCAGTTGTGGTGTATATCCAAAGGCGGTTGCTTCAACTCCAAAAATTTTCGTGACGAGTCTGGAAAACTGCAGAAAATGACAAAAAAGGCCTTGGATATACATTGATAATGCTGACATTTC
>JAHZNB010004770.1:0-12771 GCA_027744295.1 Callyntrura guangdongensis
GGAGCACGCATGACTTAAAGTGAGGTATTATTGATGATATACGATATGATAATGCGATATGCAAAGATGATCAAACCTCTTGTTGTTTACTTTATTTATCAGTCATGAAAAGGTATTGTTTATTTAGCGATCAAAAAGCACATTATCGAAGATTACATATTAACTGTGTGTGTGTGTTGTTGTATATATGCAAGGTATATAAAGTCTCGCGCTCTTGTCATTTCTGTCTTGTGAGACAATAAACTAGGGAATCTAACTACGAATATAATTCATCTTTATTTTTCAATCACTCCCCTTTACTGCTCGGTTGTGTTTTTTGGAGTAAAAATATGAGCAAGACGCGAGATGAGAAACGAGGAAGCGCTTGAAAAACCAAAATGCATATCATATGCAATAGCTGTAAAAACGGACTGCTTGCTGTCTTGTGTCATGTCAATCTTTTTCTCTGTCTTGACTGATTTTTGTGGCTTATGGCATTAATAATAGCAATAATAATAATAATAATAATGTGTAGCAATACGTTTAGTGTGGTTTTGGCAAACTTCAACAATGAAAGCGATGTTGCTGATGATGATTATGACAAGAGAGCTTTGCTCATAATCATAATAATAGCACTGCTGCTCGTGAAAAAAAGTGATATTGTTGTTATTGCTATATTACTTTACTTCTTGGTGTTGACCCGCTGACACACTAAAACAGAGAGAAAAGCGACACAATTTGCACAACTCTCTTGTAGGTACACTGCATTATACACCTACAGTGCACATATTATCAATAAAATATATATAAGTAAATCGTATTGTATTGTGTCTGTGTACAAACTGCACAGCACACACTCATCTTGAAGAGTTTACGCATAATTTTGTACGCAATGCCATCGTCATTGTCGTGCAGATTGTAGCAATACAATTAGAATAATGCGAAAGCTTTAAACGCTTTCAAAGTACATCCACACACGGCAATAGTAGAACAAAGTGCTTTATTATTGATGCTGCGTGCATATAGTCATATAGTCCAAGTCTTACCGCGTCCCATAATAGGTATGTAATATACAAGAATAATAGTAACAACAGTGAAACGCTGTTAGTGACTTTTCAAGTGCCGAGTCATTTGCAGGAAATAAAAAAGTGTTTGATGACTTTTGTAGGCGGAATAGTTCATACTCTTGTGATACATGCACACGGTGAGAAAAAATGGGCACGAGCACATAAACTCTGATGTACTCACCTAAATGGTGACATTTTTATCTATTTTTCCTTTGTACTTACACACAGCTTGTTCGCTGCTACGCCTACTTTGTCTTGTGTCGCACTGCCACTGCCTATTGTAACTCTGAACTATATTATTATTAATGAGTGAGTGTATGTGTGTGAGTGATACACTTTTTCTGTATCATTTATTTCATTTGTTTATAACTCTTACAATAGTGCTGCATTGCAATAAACCGTGGTGTGTACTGCACACTTGCATTATTACTGCATTTTTCAGGAGGAGAATGATGATGATCATCATGTTTCTTCTTGTTCTTTTTTTCGCACGACATTGCATTGTTGTGCTTGATTGTGTGTGGATGTCAGCCATTTTGACCAGTTTCACTTTACATGGGAATACAGAGCGGCGGGCACACAGTTGTACAACAGCAAACAGAACAAGAACTACGTCGACAAAAAGTGAAGCAAACAAAAGTTTAATTAGTTTTATGCATTCAAGCAAAATAGAAAAAGGAAAGAAAAGTCTGTCTCTCTCGCTCTAGAGAAGAAGAGCTGGCGATGAGTTTGAAACTGTATCAGTAGAACACAATCTGGCTTTAAGCTCTCTCCCATCTCTGTCTCTCTCTCTCTCTCGCTTCCTCCCCAGACGCTTGCTATTTACTTTTTATTATTTTTGCGTGTCGTCGTGTCATGTCGTGTGCATATAATAATAGTTAAAGTTGTAGTAGTCGCTGCCATCCTCCTCCTCTATTATTTTCCATTGTTATACCTATATCTCTCCCATCTCGTATATTATTACTGTCGTTATTCCTCTTATTCTGGTACAAAATGGTAATAATAACTATAATACCACACTACTGCCTTGTAAAGGGCCAAAAGGCATCGAAATAAAATAATAATAACAATGATGAAGAAAAAAAGTCGTGCTGTCAGTCGTGTCATCATAAGGAACAAGACGGTTTAAGGAGGGGGAGAAGTTGGCGTTTCGCAAAGTACGTAGTATATACGCAACGAGGCAGAAAAAGGTCTTCTTCAGGTTATCGTTTATTAGTATCGACGAGTCTTTAAAATGAGAACAAGTTGGCAAACAACATGGGGATAAACGCATTTACATTTATAGACAAGCGAATATATAGAGAGAAAAACCGGCAGGTTATAGTCGTCCGTCGAACGTCTTATATGGCAGCAGCAGCAGCAACAACAACAACAACTATAATGCATTATGATTTGATATTAGAAGCTGGGGATGGACGACGATGATGGGGAATGAGTAAGTAGAGAGAGGGGGAGAGATAAAAGGAAACCAATCAAGAAAACAAGACTTGCCGACTACCACAACTCACTTTTGACTTTAACTTATTCCTTCGTCTTGTCGCCCCAAACACAAGAAATATGCCGTCGTTGTTGTCGTCATTCTCATCTTCGTCATCTTTGTTTTACATTTGTCTCGTTATACGGTAAGCTACAAAAGGAAGGGACAGAGAAAGGCAGATTATCCATATAATTTTCTTTCATTTTTTCCCCTGCATAGCATTAATATCAATATGGTATCGTTTAGATTATAAAAACATTCATTTGAATTTGAAAATGCTCATTTTCCTTGCTCCTTTCTGAAGCTGCTACAACTGATGCCATTATATTCTTGAACCTGAACCAGAAACACAGTTTACTTTTTATTTCATTTTACCAAAAAGCGCCACGACCACCACTACTACCATTATCTATAATACCAGCAGCTCTACCTATTCGCACCATGCGCTATCATCGTATGTACGTGTACATTCTCGTTTATAATGTTATGCATCTTATTATTTTGTGAAGGGCTTAGGTTTCAAGAGAAAGATAAATGTATCATTATCATACAGCCAACCAATTGATCTTGTTTTCAATAACGCATATTTAAATTTTGAAAAGCTGTTCCTGTGGTTTATTGGGTACAAGTTGTTATCAATAAAAACTGCTTTTGCTATTAAAGCTGTTCAACAAGAAAAACTATTCTTTGCTGACGGACAGACGTGGATGAAAGATCACGATGATGCTCTGCTGATACTGACAGGATCTCTGGCTATTGATTAGCATGTACACGTTATTGCTGTCTATAGTCTATACTGACTTTTGGGCACTGCGCCAGTAACGATGAATCTTTGATTTGATTTAATTTAGCAAAAAAATAGTAATGTGGTTGTTGTGCCGTGAAGGCATTATGATCTACACTATTAAAATGAAAATGATAAGGCGAGGAGAAAGGATAAGGAAAGGGATGAGTGGGGATGTTGATGAGCTGGTTGAGTAGACGAAATCCGAAAAATCTTGTTTGTACACACCTTCCACTTCTTCTTCAACACCTACTACAATGTTGCGTCTTGGTTTTTGAAATCTCGCTATTTAGATCAATAATTGCATATGCTGCATTTTTTGCATGTGCAATTTCATTATTTTTTAATTGGACCAACTACTTTTCCTCTCGAAACCCTACAAGTTTTGTTTTCTTCTGTAGATCATGATCGTGTATTTGAATACAATACTGTCTGCACCGCTACAAAACCAGAGTTAAGCGCTTAACAAAAAGAATATCACTTTTATACCTAATATGCATGCAGGTGGGGAAATATGAATATCGATGATTGTATACCTACTGCAGTATAATTATGACTCTTTTTGAAATTAAAATAATTACACGTGATTCCATTTTTACATATCCGTCTGTTTCTGTTTTCATTTTCAAACCAAACGAGCTAGATATTTGTTTTTATTTAGAGCTAGATATCCACTCGTTTTGAATTTTTGTGTTTGTGCAATTCGTTTCTTTCTTACACCTTCTTCGTTATCATCATCCTCTCCCTCTGCACAATTACAAATATGGCATTTTGTTGCAAAAAATAGGTTGTATTCAGGGAACAAATTGGTACATTAATTATTGTAATGGCAGAAAATAAAGTGTACTTTCGAAATGTTAATTATCATCAGAGTGTGATGATATCATATCGTAATATCATCAAGCGTTATGGGTTGCTCCTAT
Source organism: Callyntrura guangdongensis (assembly GCA_027744295.1). NCBI lineage: Eukaryota > Metazoa > Arthropoda > Collembola > Entomobryomorpha > Paronellidae > Callyntrura > Callyntrura guangdongensis. The sequence continues at coordinate 4,231 of JAHZNB010004770.1, forward strand.
ATGCTTGTTGCTGCCGCCACACACACAGCACAAAAGTAGTAGCCTCAATAAATTAATTGCAGACACAACAACAACACACACACCTAAATCTACACAATGCTTGTATAATGATGATGTGCAATATGCAATGCCAGTGGGAATATATTTTGCTATGCATGTTGTAGTTGAAAAAGAACAATTGGGGATTATGCAAAAAGGGAACCAGGAAGTAAGTGGCACACAACGACACCAAAAACAACAAAAACAAACCCTACACTGTGTTCGCTAGTACAGAGACAGACATGTACCTATGTATATTATTAAACTGCGTGCGTTCTGTCCCCTCTCTGTCGTATTTTTAAAAAATTACAAATCCCTTAAGATTCTTATGAATTGTCCTTTTTTCGTTTTTTATCGTTGATACATCGTTACGTTATCGTCGTATAGTGCGTACCAAAAATTGCAGGGCACACATACAACTATAAAAAGGGTTTAATGACAAGTACGGTTAGAGTAGTGTGTAGTATGCAAGAACATCAAGTGATGACGGAGGTGGTAGTGAAATGAATGGAATATAATTTGCAATGCCATTTAACAACATCAGCAGGGAGATAAAAGGATATTTAAAAAATATAATGCAATTTTATCCCACCATCACGACGACACAAATTCGCAATATTGAAGGTGTGCAACAAACAACTGCCTAGTCACAGTTATTTTCCCCCTCATGCTATTATTTTATACGATTTGCCAATGCATACCGTCATCTTATGCTAAAAAAATATATGACGATAACGGGCCAATGTTAATAAAAATGAAAAATAAAGAAACGGTCACCAGACTCTGCACCGTGCACTGTCGTCTTATATGCTAATCCTTTTCCTAGAGATCTCGTACTCTCTCTCATCTCTCTCTCCTCTCGGCCCATAGACACTCCCACTAACAAGCAGGGCAGTTTCTAGTACCAAAACCTCATCAATAACAACATGTACATTAGCAAAAGTGACCGGAGAAGACCTCTGAAAGAGTCCCTTTCTAAAAAATGTCAATTTTAAATGCCCACCATCACTGCACGTGTCAAACAAAGAAAAAATTACAATTCATTTCTGTGCTGTTGTGAGTTGTGTGACGAGAACAGTGTGCTTTGTTCATCTTCGCATCTTGCTCAAAGACCACCACTGATTATTTTCTGGCAGGGTGTGAAACAAGGAACAGCAATTCCAATTCTGTCACTCTCTTTTGGTAAAATTATTGCAAAACAACTTTACACACAAGCTTTAAAATGAAAGCGATAGTGGGGTTTAATCATGGTAATCATCTCTAAGCGTTAATCTTGATCTTTTTAAGATTATTTTTTATGATAAATAGCAAAAAAAACACAAGAATCAAAAACTAAAAATAATAACCGTTTACTCTTATCAGACATTTAATTCAATCTTATTAGCCAAAAAAAAAAAATTCTAACGAAAATGAAATGTAAACAAACAATTTATTATGTTTTCTTTCTTCACAAAAAAATCTGACATGATGAATTTTTGCAGCAAAGTATAGAGGTAGGGCATGCATGTGCACTTGGTTTGTACTTTAATACACAGTACATGAAACAGACACAGCTTCCGATGTTTTTCCTGGGAAATGTTACTAGTCTACTTAATGCAAGTGGTGGTTTGTATACGCGTACGCACAATTGAAACGTTCAACATTTAGCAAAAAGTTTTAGCAATACTAAAACGGTATTTTCAAAACAGCAATGTTGGGTAGCAGCAAGGGGGATGATGATGATGATGATAGTCTGGTGTAATTGGAGCATCGCATCATAACAAAGTAGAAATGTAGTTCAGCAACTAGTCATCATTATCATCATCCTCGTCGTCATTCATAGGCATTTGCAAGAAATAAGCTTTACTGGCAATGAGTGGCAATAAAACACATATGTATCCATCCTCTTTAATCATAATAGCATTTTCAAATAAAACTCGCCTATCCACTATATCTCGTACAGTTTTCGTCTTCTTGAGTTCCATACCGATTCAATTATTGTTACTACTAGAATTACTGGTACCATCCGTATATGCCTTCAACATATTTTCACAATAATGATAATATTTTCATGAATCTAACTATAGAGAGGCATGTACTATAGGCACTGACTGTGTCATTCATTAACTTTATTATTACTATTATTAATAAATATGTTTTGTTATAAATAAACATAAATAAATTATATTTTCACATTTAATGCTGCACGTTGTTTATTGCTTCCTTTCCCCATCATACACCACACTTTGCCCAGCAGGCCGCTCTAAAACTCGAAATGTAATGTGCTCATTATCTCTGGCTTTGTTGGGGGAACAAATTTGTAGAATGCACTTCACTTTTTTCGCCCTATTGCGTACTCACCGCTTATACTGAATAAGCCGTATATAAGACGCAGTAACTATAATATACGCGCAGCGCAGCGCAGCCAACAGGGAAATTTACAATCTGTGATAAAAATCATCACAATATGTATGAATATTATGGCAACATCAAGTCACTCATTTGTGATTATTATAATGCAGACGCAGTCATATCATATCCGCCTATTCTAATACGTTCAGGATGTACTCAGGCATATTAAAAAATTAGGTACATCGCTCTATCACTGACTATTTAAATGTAAGCCCTGTGTAAACCGGTGTGACGGTGTGGTATATAATGATAAGTGCCTATATCGCCACGAATAAGGTGTACAGCGGTGGCGTGTGTGATAGTATGGCACCAAAACAGTTTATAATTTTCCATTTAATGCAATGCTAATATTATGCACATAACATTAACCTGACTAAGCAAAAAACCAACAGTATAAGTCATGCATTCAATATACGTAGTTAAAGTTTTAACGTGTGCGCTTAATACACATTTGTAGTGTCTGCAGCAGGAGCAACAGCGAGTTTGACGCATTATTGTTGAGTCTCATGCTTTTTTGCACATGAAAAAGTCTTACTTTACTTACTTACTGACTTACTTTTTTTCCTTTTTGTTCAGCTACACGACTAAACGTTACTGCTACTACTTATTTGCTTGCTCACACCTTTTACTGATGATGTAGGCAAATTGCACTCAGAGTCAGTCAGTCAGAGAGAGGAGACTTTAACGTGCTCCGCAGCAGATTACTTTCTGCATTACAAAGCATTCATTAAGCAGAAAGGATTCAAACTCGATTTTTTTCTTCGTCTTTGCTCGCTTGATTGTAAAAAAAGTAAGGGCACATCCCTAAACTATCCTATTTGCATCGAGCTGCCATTTACGGTGCTCGACTTGTCATTTTGTCGTCGCGTTTAATTCACAGTAGTGCCCCTTTAAATGTGACATGACACTTGTTCCTATTCTTCTAACGACGTCTGTCTCCTCCACACATACTCTAAATTTTCTGCAAAAGAATGCATATTCAAGTCTTTAACACGCACACAACGAAAATGCGCAAAAGATCGTCACATGTCATTAAGCACTTATGCAGCTTTTTCCCCGCTTGAATTACTCTTTTGTTAATGATGAAGAGGATGCTGACGAGAAAGAGGAATATAAAATAGGTAAATAATAATAGTGTTTAGTTTGAAAGATGCGAGGTTCTCTCTCTCTCCCGTCTTTCTGCCTCTGTTTCTGTCTCTGTCATTTTTTCTTGAGTGGTTTGTAGTATATCGCTTTGCATTGTTATTATTACAGAGGTGGCTTTTTTAAATAATGGTATTGTTACTTGCCCTTTATTGTTAAGCAGGAGAGCTTTCATGTTTATAGAGACTGTTGCTGCTGTCATTTTACATGAACAACTCCACTTTGTCATTTCCTTTGTTGCCCCGAATGGTAAAGTATAATGGACTATATTTAACCTAGTGTATTCATTTCATTCCCTTTTTACTACCTTTTTTTGCAAACCAACCAAAATTTAAGAGAGCATCATCGTCATCATCACAAGAGCTTTTAGCTCTGTGAAGGTATAAAAAGGCAAATACACAAAGGGAAAAATGGGAATGATGACAGGCGTGTAAAATGTGTTGTTTTGTCTAGCGGCATATGATGGAAGACTAATTGCGTTGTTTTCCGGCTAATCATCACAAAAAAGAAGCAAATTTGCGCTATGTAGGTAATATAATTTCGTATGTCAATCATGTATGCACAGTATAGTGGAGTGAGCGGAGGAGGTAGAAAAAAAATGAGCTGGGAGAGAGATATTATTTTTGCAGGGTATACGGGAGTTGTATAAAGTATTAGAGTGCCTATATACATTTTTACATACTCAAACACAATAGACGCATTATTTTAACGGTTACCCAGAAACTTTTGACAAATTATGCTTTATTTATTCTCGCAAAGAGTAATTCGGAGGAGACAATAACAAAAGGAAGCTGGCTGTACATTTTTCTATTACGTGTCTTTCCTGCGCAATCAGGTTGTATTGGATGGTCTGAAAATAGGTTATTATAGGTACAAGCGATCTCGCTTAGTTTTTTAGGATAATCCTTAGGAATTAAAAGAAAAAATCTTTGAAAATCCAATAAAAATCAGTAAAAATGATAAAATGGACAAAAACAAAGTTTTTATATAGTAGTGGGTATATTTCACAGTCTCAGCAACGAAAACTCAAACAAGAAAAAGGATTATCAAGTAGGTTACAGCTTTATCAACGTTTTAACGGTTTTCAAGGCAAACAAGTATTGCTTATCTTTCCGGAAGAATTTTTCTTTTTCTAAAATTTAAGTTAAGTGAAGAGTAGGAGACCAAAAGAAAATTTAAGAAACAAAAAGACTGAAACTAGACTTCAAAAAATATAAAAACTAAGTATATATGGCGGACTGCAAGACCATGATGATCCGCAGAAATTCCAGGGACGCGATAGGGAATTGTGGTAGTTTAAGTTCGGGAGGGGGAGGTCATCCTTGCCATCATGCTCCACCTCCTCCGCACCATCAGCAGCACCACCATCGGAACAGTTCCAGATCAAAGTCCTACAATCATCATTCTAATCAGCACTTTTACCACAATCAATGTCAATACTATAACAGTGGACCGCCACCTTATTTATCGTTCCAAAATGGATATGGGTACTTTCCACCGACTTCGTCACCACCGCCCCCGCTTATGTCAACTGTGCCAGAACAACATCACCACCCACATAATTTATTAAGCAGCGTTGAAACTAACTTTGTTGGGCAAGGACCACGTCCAACAACTAGATATCAACAACAGGTGCAGCAACAGGAACCTCCTCCGCGACCTTGGATTCATTTGGCGCATCATAAACACAAGAGAACCTGCTTCACAGTTCTGTGCTACAATATTCTTTGTTCCAGATATGCTACCCATGCCATGTATAGTTACTGCCCGAGTTGGGCGCTGGATTGGAATTATCGTCGTAAGGCTATTTTCCAGGAGATAGTCCATTACGCGGCTGACATTATTTCCCTACAGGAAATGGAGACAGATCAATACTACAACTTTTTCCTACCGCAACTGCAAGTATTGGGCTATTCTGGAATATTTGCGGCTAAATCTAGAGCACGGACTATGGTGGAGTCTAAGAGAAAGTTGGTTGATGGATGTGCCATATTTTACAAAACAAGCAAGTTTCGGCTGCTAAGTGAGCACTTGATTGAATTTAGTCAAGTGGCGATTTCGAAAGCAGCCCAAAGTGCACAATGTTCGGAAGGAAATGCTAAATCGCGTTCAAACCAAAGGTAGGTTGTAATCAAATTTTCATACCTACTTGATATACATCTGAGAAAAGACTTCATGTTCTTTTGAACCTTATTTTGTTAACCTTATTTTTATTTTTCCATTACAGATAATATTGCAATTGCTGCCTTGCTTGAAGCAAAACCAGACTCAGATCAAGGTACAGGATTGCGAGGACTGATAACCCAAAAACCCCGCCCTCTTTTGGTATGCACTTGTCATTTACACTGGGATCCAAACTTTTGTGATGTTAAGCTGGTCCAGACTATGATGCTAATGGAAGAACTGAAGAAAATTACGGAGAGTATAGACTTTGACGAAACTCCAGTTCCTCCCGTTTCATCCAGCACACGAGAAAACAGTAGCAGAAGTCGCAGTCACAACACTAGATCTGGCTCATCTTCTTCTTCTGGGTCCTCAGCTTCCTGCTCATTTTCCAACAAGCAACAACAAAGCCCCCTGGATAAAGTCAACTTTTTAGTTTGTGGCGATTTTAACAGCTTGCCTCAGAGCGGTGTTGTCGAGTTCATGCAAAGTAGTACAATCAGCAGGTCCCATCCAGATTTCAAGGGACACAACTATGAAAATTACATCGACAGTGAAAAAATTGAAGAGGATGGGAGTGGTGAAAGTACCACAAGTTCAACAGTAGGAAAGACTAGTACCAGCCGTTTGAAAAGTAGCACTGTCAACTTTCAGCATGATTTTAACTTGAAATCTGTGTACGCTCCCTGCACAATGCCATTTACCAACTACACTCTGGATTTTCAAGGTGTTATCGACTACATTTTCTACTCGGTGAAAGGGTTGAGACCTTTAGGCTTACTAGGACCTTTGGATCCGGCTTTTTTAGTTCAACAGAATATCGGGGGAGCTCCACACCCGTGTATCCCTTCAGATCATTTCCCCTTACTTTCCGAGTTGGAAATGATTCCGGCCATATAAAAAAAATCCGAATTACTTTCAGAGTAATTAATTAATTTTATGCCAATTAAAAAGCGATGGTAGTGTAGAAATTATACTGTCAAAAAATTTATGATCAAAATCATGTGCTAAATAAAAAATGCATTGGTTGAGCAGTTGATAATTTTCAAACATTTCACTACTCGACCCGTTCATTCAGCTTTATTATTTACTACTCAAGTCTTCACACTTTTTGCGTGAAAACAACAATAACATCATACACAATCACAACTGGTAATGAGGAAATTGCTTTAAATATCATTAAATTAAGTAGATACTTTTGCAAATGTATGAATATCAGTAACAGTTACCATTTTAAACAATGATTTCGCATAAAAACTCTGTTCAAGTCCACAGTTTTCAATATATCTGTTATTTTGGTTGTACTAGAGCGTAAGGACACACATTTTCTTTCAATGGGACAAATAATAACAATTGTTCTTGATTTAAAAAACATTTTTCTTATGTTTTTGTATCTCATATGTTGACTATGCTGCTGGAGCATTTTATTTCTTGTAAAAACACGACACAGGAAATATTTCCAAAAAACATTACACAATACTTCAAATTCAGTTCAAAACGAAATGTAATAGAAATATTTTGTTTGGTAAGAGAAAACTGAACAACAACGAGTCAGGAACCAAAATTTTTGCAACAAACTTGACAGCAATTTCTGACTATTTTGTTTCATTAATTAATTTATACAGTTGTAGGTTTTGCTTTTAAATTAGTGCAAACATTAGTAATTTAGAACGCCAGACCCTGATCTGCATAAGTTTTGAAAATCTTTTCAATTGAGTGGACATAGGCAGCAGAACGAAGATCCAATCCCAAATTGTATTGCATTGCTACCTTCATTATATTCTAAAGCAAAAATTATAATAAAAAAATTAATCATCCATTTTGAAAGTGTTAGGGACATTATTCAACATTAATATTGTTGGTAGGTGGAAGGTTATGTTATCTTACCCTTGCACTCCTAACTTGATGCTGGCTAGGACCTGCTGTGTCAGAAGACATAGGTCTGGAGGAAGCAACACCTTGGAAAAGTCGGGTGATGGCTGCGGCTGAAGCGCCATTGTTTATGCCCGGCGCAAATTTCGTAAATACCATTGAGTACATCTTGCTTGTGTAAATACTGGAGACTTCCTTTTAACTTCAAACCCCTTTCCTTGTGAGACTGCTTTCACTGTGAGTTCGGGCTAATATTTTTGACTAGACACCTTCTCGCTAAAAACAAGTGCGCAAATGGATTCCTGCTCCACCAAAGCGTCTGCTGCTGAAAGATATGCCTGCAAAAAGAGGAAACGATCAACTACAAATTTTACCTGAAAATTAGATTAACATGAATATGCATGAATACTTATGTGTTTAGGTAATATATAATGATAATGATACTTTTGTTTGCACTTGACTATCTCTCAATGGCATTATGACATAGTCCAAATAATATATATATTACCACGTTGCAAAACCGCTGGTACTTGAAATAGTAGCAATTTTATTATGAATACACTAGAAGGGAATCTTTAGTATATAACTGAGTATGACTAATGTTTAGCATTGAGTTGAGATAGCCATAAAGATGAAAACTGTTGCAAGTAATGCATCTATGTTTAAAAAACTCGCCGGTCTATAGTCTGTCGTTAACTCTTATCTGAATTCATTACTATAATATGGTTATGATAGGTGTTGTATAAACTGTGGTATAAAATTAACTAAACTTGCAAAATTATTTAAAAAAAAAAAATATATGGCCAATAATAGCAGTAACACGAGAACCTAATTATCAGTTTTACAAACATATTCTTTCTGCAATGTGTGCATGCCAACGGTGAAGGTGACTTTTTAATAGCTTTGTATCATGTCATTCATTGCGTCGGTAAC
>JAHZNB010004772.1:0-14354 GCA_027744295.1 Callyntrura guangdongensis
AGAATTCACTAGAAATTCATGCTCTACGAGACAACAATATAGTTGTCAGTTCTTATATCCCCTGTCCTCTCTAGTATTTTACCCTGTTCATTTGCAACAATGCAACCAGCCCAATATCACTACAAATACAAGTCCAGCCAAAAAAACGAGAAGATCCAGATCTCCCAAATCACCCTGATATACCCGTCTTCCCTTCAATTCATTCATCCAGCGTGCACGCACGTCGCACTGAATCATATCACCATTGTGTGTGATCATATCATCCCCAACTCGTTATCGTAATCATAATCACGTAAAACCTTCGTAAGTGCCTGGCCGTCCGTCCACCATTCCGAGAAAAAACTGTCATTTGTACTGGGTGCATGTTTTATGAAGACAAGAACCCAACCGGTCTAAAACGCTTTGATGATGGTGATGACGAGAGGTTCCCTCGTGATCCCCTCTCTTGACACACAAGAACTTTTTTCACTTCACCCGTTCGCTTATCACACAACCAGTGAATAGCACGCAGTCTTACATAATACATAATCATGTAATGGGAAAACACGTATACATGTTACGTATACATATCCTTTTGAAATTGTAATATCGGTACATGTACCAATCTGGTATGCTGGCTTCACAAAACAAAATAATAATGAGGAGAATGGAATGATGATGATTATACTATTATTATGATGATAAAATCCCACGTCATTTGATACGGCTAATAAATCCATCTCACGTTTAATGTACCTTTTTTAGCCATAAAAAATGAATTCCTGCTTGTCACATTATTTTGTGCATACTGTTTCATGTAGAGCTACTTTTCCAACTTCCAACTTGTGCTGCTGCTCTGTGGCACTGCTGTTTCTCAATTTAAAAATACAATCTTTTTGTTGCTGGTACATTTTAGCTGACAAGGGGCTGGCTGTCAAGCGGATTTTGATATATATTTTTCACTTGGCAAGAATACCAACAAGGAAAAATAAGTATCAAAGTGAATATTTCACTTTCATCGTTTGTTTGTAACCACTTAGGCCTTTCACTTGACTGAAAAACAACAAGAGAAGCGAAAATCGTTTCGTTTAAGTGGAGGGCAGAAGTACGTCGTGGTTGCATTTCGTTACGTACGTGAATACGTGATGCACTTATTGGATGTGTATTTTGTTGTATCAAGATATACATATTCATTCAAATGCTTTTTGTGTAATGTGAGAAACGTAATTTTTAAAATGTGACAGCATTTAAAAACATATCACTTTGATCTTTTACATACCACTATTCATATTCACTCATTCACGAACTCATTTTTGTTGCATTCATAAAAATATTAGCAGACAAATAATAAAAAGGCTGGATTGTCTTTTTCCTCAAATCAAAGCGCTCGTAATCTTTGAGACAATCGTCAAAAATCTTTTTTTGATGATCGTGTTCTTGTTCTGGTGAACTTAAAGCTGAAGTGGTGTGGTGACGAGTTGGATACACAAGGAAAGAAATCTTATCTAGAGAAAATAAAAATGTCAGTATACCTCTGCTCTCGTATCTTTTTCTTGTCTTATCATCATTATAATCCTCTCGACTGGATCTCCTTTTAATTCTGACTGAACCCCTTAAATCATTTTGTGGTGACAATGTGGACAAATCTGCGTGACATTGATGAGTTCCAGAGGATGTGAACCGAAAATAATTTCGCGGTGCTTGGGTGCTCACTTGAATTTCCTTTCACTAGCGAGTTCATAAATTACAAAAAGACGGGAACAAATGAATAAAATGCATTTCCACTACGGTACGTCGTATACAGCATTATTATGTGTTAAGATTATTGCTATTATTTTGATAAGAGATAAAAGGGTCAGGTTAAAAGTGTTGCTGATGACGGTAAGAAGTTACACAACGAGCATTTTTCTTCTTTTTTTCCTGGGACCGGAATCTAAACAAAGTGAAAAGGTACATAAACAAGTAGAGCTCATTTAAATTCAATTGAATTAGTGCAAAAAGAAAATGTCGACCCGCACACCAATATATCTCTCCGTGTGCTTACAATTCCGTCCAATTGTGACGAAAATGGGAATCGGGTTGATGATCCACCTTTACCAACGGAGTGCATATTTATACACAGGGTGACTTGATAGAACGGCAAAAAACGAACAAATAAATTATGTTTTTGGCATGTGTAACCGTGTGTGTTTGTGGGTATGCATTTTGTGATAAGGCAACCCCTCATTAAATAAAATATATGAACCACTTCAGTTACTAGAGAAGAAATAACAGGGAGATAAAAAGAGAGAAGAGCCAGCTGTATATAGACAGATAGGAAAAAAGTGAAAAGGAGAAGACCCAAATAATACGCAGTTTTATTGTTAAGACGAATAGAAAGATGTGCCGCAAAGTAAAATAAAAATATTATTTATAAGAGTACCTCAACTCATTCTTGGCAATTACTTTGTTCAATATATGCAAATTACGCGGAGATTATACATAACAGTTTTTTGAATCATTATTGTAACAGTAGCAGTTCCCCACTTCACTGCCGTCGTCATCCCCGACAAAAAACCGCGCAGTGGTGATTGTGATAATTCAGTCAATAAAACAAACAAGGAATGGTGATGATGATCCTTATAATGAATCAAGGGGTAGGCCGTTCCAAAAGAGCACATTTTATGCATTTCAAACATTTTTATGAAGAGGTATTTATATGGAGCATGCAGAAACGCTGACGTTTCAGAAAGGGTTTAAATACATAAAAAATGTAATGAATAAAAAATGAGATTTAACGAAAATATAAACTTCATTCCTTGTTTGAAAACACTTCTATCAGCAGAATCTCAGCAGCATCATCAGCATTTCATCGGAGGAATGTAATAAAAATCGTTTTTTCTTCAAACGGTTAGCTCATACAGTCAGGTCGCGCCCATGTGACTTGGCTCATCGTAAATTTCTCAAGTGGCCATTCCACTCGGACAGATTTATTAGACGGGTGATCACGATGATGACGATGATCATGACGATTGACGACAAATAAAAAAGGATGAAAAGCCCCGTACATACATACACAATCATAAACCAAACAAATCTAAATGCAGTTCAATATTTTAAAAATGTAAAATGCAAAGAGCTTCTGTCTGTCGCTTTTTTTGAGTGACCGATAGTAATTTTCATAAATAAATATCAAATTCCTTCTGTTTCCCCCACTCGCTGTGCCAGGCCATCTCCTCACGGGTGTATGTAGCTCCTTTGCAAAATTTATGTGGTATTTTGCATATCAGCGATTCATTCATTTCAATTCTTGATTGACTTGGGTGATAACACAAATTGGTGATTGCTGATAGGGCTTGTCCCATAATAATAATAACTTACACAGCAAGCAACATCTCAACAACCAGAAAGTACGCGAGAGAGAGAGAGAGAGAACACAGCAATGTAGAAGCAGAGAGCTCATAGAATTTCGCTGTGGCACATAAATGCTCCTACAACGATGTCTTCTTTTTTGATGATATCAAAAATCAAATTGACTGAGTGGTTGTGATACCCTGATGACTACGATGGTGCTGATGGTGTGCTGAACTTGATGTGATGATGATGTTGATAAACATGCCTGTATCCACATTCAAATCGTTGCAGCAGTCACTCTTCTAGTGCAGTGGAAAGCGAAAAAGGGTAGCTAAAGCAAATAACAATTTTAAAAATGAGAGAAAAAAGAAAAGCTTTTAAGAGCTGCTAATAAATTTATTTGTCACATCTTGTCAGCAAACTCATCTTACAACATAACAACACGAGAGAAGGAGAGAAGACGAGAGGTGAAGTGAAGATGAGGAGGACCACGCAACAACACCAACAAAAGAAAAAATGCTGTTCAACTACTTTGTAATATGTACACCTTCTGCTGCTTCTCTTCTCTCTCCTTTTTTATGCCAATAATATAATTCCTCTTGTGTGTATGTGTGTGTGCTCCGTACAATTGAATGATATCACTTTATTCGGAGACGTACACAAAAAAATATAAAAATACAATGAAGAAGCTCAACAAGCAAGCACACACCTTTTATAATTATCTATAAAAAAGGGCGAAACGATAAATGAAAAGAAACATTGAAAGAACCGAGTCTATGTTTCATGTTTTATGTTTCAGCAGAGAAGGAAATACCGACAAACGCTTTTCCCCCATCTTTTTCTTTAAAATGAGCTGTGGACTTCTTATCAAGTTAAAGAGAAGCTTTAAATTCTTCAATTTGATCTTCTTGTGTTTTTTTCTCCCTCTCCGTTCCACGTAGTTCATGTTCTGTTTCTGAGAGGACAAAATGATTGCTGTAGGAGGATTAATGAGGCGACATACATGACACTGACAATCTAACATGGACTACCGGTTCTTTATCTTCCCTTAAAAAGTCACAAGTAATCCAAAGGGTAATAGTAATAGCAATGAAGATGACGATGACGATAATAATAATAATAATAATCAAGTCAGGTCTCTCCTCTTTTTCTGCTGATCTTGCGTTTGCGTTGATGTTGACAGCATCGGTCGGTCATTTACTGTTTTTTTATCGAGTTGACGTTTTGGATCGCCAAACAACCAACGAACCAGCGTAATATAATAATATGGGATACATGTATGAAAGATATCATCATCATTATGACTATCATGAGATCATTTTGGACTGCTACCAAGTATTTATATGCACCGTGTAGCATCGCATTAGTGAATTAGCATGCCATCATGCCAAATAAAAATTGTCAAGTTGCGTTTATCCATTTATTTATTTTTTATTTCGTGAAAATCAAATAATATATTGCACTCTTGTCCTGTCATTGCCATCCTTACATTATTATTGCCGTTGTTGCTGCTGTCGACGTTTTCGTCTTGTCGTCCACTTTAAAATTCAAAGTAAGTAAGCCATTCCATTTATTATGTTTTTTGCAGGCAGACAGACATGGCAAGAGAGAGAGGGAGAGAGAGAGACTCGGGACAGGAGAATATAACATGTATAAACATACCTACGCACGCTATATATGCGCTGGCTTACGAGTAGCAGCAAGAAAAACACAATAATTCATTGTGTTTCTTCTCAGTCTTTTCGTTTTGCTACAGCCTGCCTGACATTTTGGATTTCTTGTCTTGAGTGTGTCCCCTGACTTTGTTTGGTTAAGTTTAAATAAAATGCTAATAATGCTTAAATTGTAATTACACAGTATAATCGTCTCCTCTGGTGTGTGGTAATGGTGGTCCGCTTCGCATTTCGATAGGATGACGCATATTTCGTAAAGCTGCTATATACACATACAAACTCACCAAGATTGCCCATTTTATATGCATATCTAATAGCTCTCATGTAAGCATTTGCTACCATATTACCAGAAGTACGTCGTCATCATCATCATCACCGTGTGTGTATAAGTGTAAAATACCAGGGAAAACTGCAAACGAAACAACAACAAAAGCATAATAATGCCTTTCCGCTCCTTCCTTACTTTTTATCCATTTGTCACTGTCACGAGAAATTTTTCAAAAGGAAACACTTTATTGGATTGCATTGGCGTGTCATGATGATGTTGATGGCGTGGCATGCCATTCCATGCCATGCCTTTTCTCCAAAATAATAACAACAATACCAGTTGCTACTACGGCTGTCGCGGAACGGCTGTCGCGGTTCTCTGCTACCACTACTGCCGTCCGTACGAGAGAGTAGCACAAAAACACACAACAATTTTAAATGGGAAAAGAATAAGGCTATCTGTCTTCGTCTTTTTCTTTTTCACTCGCTGAACATGTAATGTTGAATTGTTGTGGTGGTTTGTCTTGAGAGAATCCTTTGTTTTCTTCTCATTCTCTCTCTCTCCCCCCTTGTCTGCCTTCCTCCTTTCACGGTATTAGTGGAAACTTGATGGATCTTTTTCTTTTAGCCCCGTTGACCCTCAGGCTTGTCATGGTGTCATGATACATGTATGTCGTGCCGTGCTGCTTCTGTGTGTAAAAAGTAAGCTAATAAATTAAGTCAAATGAATGAATAAAATAAAATACAATAACCGAGAACCCAAGACGGAGACGGGGAACAATGATAAAGTAACAAAAGAAAGGATTTCTTTGGAAATTCACCACAGCTTTCTTGATCTTTTTTCCTTCTCACTTTTCTAACTTGAGTCTTGCCTTAATCATTCATTACCCAAAGTTATGCTCATGTTCTTGATTCAACATACAGGACAAAAAATTATCGTCATTACTAGAATGATCATATCATTTTATACTTTGCAGTTATTGCGAAACATCACACGCCAGAGGAGTGTACGTAATACGGTGTCTGCATGTACCACCATGTGTCTATATGAAGAAACATGCAACTCAACACATGCATACGAGCTGTTGCACGGCTAGTACAGATATAGTTGAAACTAAAACGAAATAATTTCCATACATTGAAATGCAAAAAAAATTAATAATTCTATATGTAACATAATTTAAGCGTCCCACCACCTTTTTACTATTTTTCTTCAATTATCACAAATACAATGATTAGCAAGGTTGTAACCTGTAATTTAAGTGAGTAGTATGCCAGAAACTCTGACCTTTTTTAATCATCTCATCCCGTGAGGACTTAGTAGTAGACGGTAACAAAGTAAGAACAACAACAACGCCACCAAAAAGTCCAACCTCCCAAAAGATTTTGTAAAAATACTTAATTAAAGTGTGTTGTTTTGTGTCATGTACTTTGCTGTGAATTGAATGACATATGTTTTTGTGCATGATAAGGAAATAATATCGCGCATTTATTCACAGAAGGCACAGGATATTCATCAGACAGAGAGCTCAGTTGACGGATATATTTATGACGAGGTTCTCATTAGATTTTTTGCGTGTACCCTCTCTGTGTCTCTGAACAACAAAAAAACTTGGTGGCATGCAAAACAAATGGAAAAGGCACACCACAAAAGAATTTATTATTGCAAACAGATGCGCCAGTTTAGCAAGTTAAGTAACTAGAAGGAGTAGTAGTAGTAAGAAAATAGGAGGATACCCAATTTTCTTGCAACATATTTTATTTTTTTCTTTCTGCCGTCGTGTCTTCATTGTAAATCATCAAATAAAAATGTAGTAAGCAGTGGTATATTTTTCATCTAATGTGTTTTGCTTCTCAACTGACTGACCGATGAGATATGAATGATGATGATGAGCTACATGAACACCACTGCTCATCCTCACAAAAACATGCGATTCCTGAATAAAATGTGTAAATCATGTAATTCGCAAAAAAAAAGAAGACAAAAAGTTAAACTATTACACGCTACACACATTACTCGCTTTTCATGCATGCAATCGCTTTCCCCTTTTTGCTCCGCTTTTTTGTTTATAATATAAATTATTAACGATATCATTTTGTATTATCATTTTGAAAACATTTTTACGCAAAAAATTTAATAGCCACTTATAATGAGCAACAAATGAACGAGAAAAGGGCAGATCAGTACCAGTCTGTTGTCGTACCACTGGTGTTAAGCAAACCATCTTATTTTTTTCGTTCTTCCTTCATTTAAAATATGTTTTAAAAAATGACCATACTATCATGGTAATATTATTACACACACAATTGAAATTTTTTGTTTGGAAACGTGTGCAAAACTGGCCTGAGTTCAACAGTATAACCTCCACTTTGTTTTGTGCAAGTGTCTGTGTGTGTTTTGTAGATACTTTATTGTACGAAAAAAATGGTAATGGTCGTTAGTTCAATGGAGTCAGAGTCAGAAGAGCTCACCGCGCGCAGCGTCATCATTATCATCGTCATCATATTATGCTGATGATCAGCAGGCCAAGTTAAAGGAGGAGTAGTAAAGTAGTAGGTAGTACGAAAGAGTAACAACGACAGCAGTGAACATAATTTTTAAAAGCTTGGCCGGTGGTCCTTTCAGCCGTCTTGTTGAGTTGGCAGCTTTTTTCCTTGAACGAAACCAGCAAAACAGCAGGAGTCTCTATGAACATAAGAGTGGAGTACACACACACAGGCAAAGTCAAGCAGTTTTATACTACCTACTATTACACATTTATTTTCTTTTTCTGTTAAAGAGCATGTCTACATCTGTCTGTCTGTCTCTCGGTAGGGATATATTTATACATCTCCACCTCTTCCAAAATAGTCGTCGTCTTATATATTACTTCTCTCTCGTTTGATCTGCATCATCATCTAAAATCAGTGGTCGTAACTCATAGTCATCGTCACAATTATTATTATTATTATCATTGTTACAATGCTGCTGATTAGGAAGGAGAATTTTCACTGCTGCTGTAGCTTTTGTGGCTGTTAGCTTCTGTCTTTTTCGTTTTTGTATTTAGATGGAAGTTAAGTTGGTGGTGGTACAGCAACGAAAAGAAACGTTCACTTTTATATATGGCACTACATGTTATCCTGCTATAGATAGATGTAGTATTGTAGTATTAGTATTTATGTATTAAAATAAGAAAAGTGTATACTTACTCATTCATTCCCTCTGTGTGATAGATCACCTGCTGGGCAGCATGTCGGACTCCCGGTGTGACCTTAAATGAGATCCATCCTATTATTATTACACCATCATTATATTGTAATTTGAAATCTGTCAGAAAGTGAGCACACACAGACCAACAGCTAACGCTTTATTCCACATCTCTAAAACGTAGTATTATTTTTCTCTATTTTTTTTCTTTCTTCTCCTTTTCTGAGACACCTCAGGTGGTGATGAGGTTCTGGTAGAAAGGTCCCTGTTTCATTTACCACCGACCACCACTACCATTAGAAACGAGGCTTCCTACTATCTTTTTGCCTTGCCTGTGCACACACACAGGCGTCGTACTGTACACGACGACAATGACTCTCTCACTCCCATTTCTACAACTTCTCAGCTTCCGTCATTCATTCATTCATCAAAGGGCCAAATAACAATGCAAAGTACACACGTACCTAGAAAGCTATACAACACTACTATCTGGGTACGTTATTATCTCTCATCGTCACTCTGTGAACATCTTTCTATAAAAATTACTTTTTTGTTGAAAGTTGGCTCCGTGTTTCCTCTTTTCCTCCTACTCACGGAGGGGCACATGTCAGTTACGCAGGTAGGAGGAGAGACAACCCTGGCAGGAACACTGGCTTCGTGGAAAAGTATTTTCTCGCTTCAGGGTGACTTCAAAGTATACACTTTTTTAAACGGATGGGAAGATAAATAATCACATTTTCTTTCTATTTACGTTACGGTATGGTTTTACTTACTAAAGAGCGTAGGTAATTTTGCATGACAATCATGACAAGCAGTACAACCAGTACAGGTTATAATAAAGTGGCAATGCCTATATATTCTCTACCTACAAGCTTTTTACCACGGTGAGTGTTAGAGTTGGTCTGCGTGCATGGAAAATTGCTCCAGGTCAGGTCAAAATTC
The DNA here is from genome assembly GCA_027744295.1 of Callyntrura guangdongensis. Taxonomy (NCBI): domain Eukaryota; kingdom Metazoa; phylum Arthropoda; class Collembola; order Entomobryomorpha; family Paronellidae; genus Callyntrura; species Callyntrura guangdongensis. The sequence continues at coordinate 9,382 of JAHZNB010004772.1, forward strand.
GGGAAAAAATATATTTTGCGCATCACATGAGGTGGACAGGAAAATTACTGCTTTTCCTTGATCCATAAAGGTAAGCTTGCCCCTGTTGCTGCTACCTCCCATTAAATGTCATCCTGTCCTGTTGTGCTCATGATTAATTCGTTTCATCATATATCCATCCGTAACAGAACGTAGTGTACGAACATAGGTATGTATAAAATTACTGGTCTCTCTTTAGAATCTTTTTTTGAAGCAGAATAATTGATACTTTATTCTGTCTATACACTCTCTCTTTCCCGTGGATCTCAGTTGACAGGTTAAAAAAGACGGTAGATAAAAAGTATATTTTAGAAAAAAATTACGTAATCAAATTACACAGACATACACTGCTCCTGGTGTATCACCCCATCATAATAGCAAATCTCATTAGTCATTATCGTGTGTTTTACCTTTCATGCAGACTCAGATTACTGCATTTTTACCGTAAAAAATAAAATGAATAAAGCCAGAAATTCGAGCTCTCATTGTTACTGCAAGTACAGTGGCAGCTTGCACTTAAATTAAGCTTCGGTAATAATTATCATAATCTTAACAGCAATAAAAAGTGACTGTTCTGCTCTTCTACGATGTAATAGTATGCGTCATATTGGGATGATTTCACAGTTTCATAATACGCCATGCAATAAAACCGAGTGCATTGCGCGCGAGAAGTGTACTGTAATCCTGCTATGCACACATACGCGCACACACACATACACACATCTTCTTCATCGTCATCGTCCTCTCATGAAACAAGACAAGGTATTAGCCTGTCACTGTCACTCAACCAAACTGTCAGTTGTTTTGTTTACCCGACAGCCAGTATAGCAGAAGAGGAGCAACTAGCAACACAACGACGGTCTCAAGAGTCTTGTCGGCTCGACTGACTTGTCCGTTGTCTGTCAGTCTGTCAGTACAAATCCCTCGTTTCATTCGTTTACCTTTTTTATCATCCATTCCATTCTAAATTCCAGTTTCAAACAGAAAAAAAGTATAAAAAAATATATATTCATTTTTAAGCCTTTTTATTTTCTTACAATAATACCATAATACGATTTCGTCTTGTTTGCCATACTTCCCGTGTGTTGTTGCTATTATTATTACTTTATTTCATTTCACTTCTCTCTTTCTCTCCATCTTCGTGCTCTACCGTCAACGTTGTCGTTTTTTATTTGTTTTTTCCACATCTCCAAGTGGAGATTTTTGACAGCCTTGCCTTTGCATAAGCTTTCATACACACACACTTCATGCTGGAGATATCCAGTCATGTCATATTTACTTTCCATCTCTCTCTCCCTCTCTCTCGCTCCTTTTCTGACAGGCCAGGCCTCTGTTGGAAGAGCGTAGACAAGTAGGCAGGCAGCAGCAGAAGAGAGCCACGTCATATGTCTACTACTAGCGTCTACTTTTTTACTTGGAAAAATTATTACTATAACTTAAGTGTAACCAGACCAGGCCAAACAAGATTGCATCGGCAAGTTTTTGGTAAATGTCTGCGAGTGTGTGGTTGTTTGCAGCTTTCTATAAATATCTGCTTATTATTTCTCCATATACGTCAGCCTGTACATGCATCACATATAGAGTATTATTATTATTATTATTATCGTCGTGGCATGGCTCACTGCTTTCTTCTCCTTCCTTTCTGCCCCCTTTCAGTTTCAATATTTTCAAAGTATTAACCATTCAAATTCAATTTGCGTCTGCATGGATTCACACCTGAGACCCCTCAGGAGACTCTGTCGTGGTTATTGTGCTGTTGTTGTTCTTGCTATGTATTTTTACTGAACTAAAAAAACTACTCGGGTTGCTTGTTTGATGTGTGCGAGAAAGCGTGCTTAGGTATCTATCTATACAGTATAATTCTTAATACAAGACTTTGCGTCGTTGTAAGGAACAAAATTACGTGATATTCACACAACAATTTTGTATACAATCCCACCAACATTTACAGGTACGGCATTTTTACACCGTATCACTGTAAAGCAAATCTTATACATGTCTATCTTCTTTTTCAGTTCGCTGTCATGTGTCAGTAAAGAAAAGAAAGCAAACGCATATATAAATGCGCATGATGTAATATGTGTACTTTTTTGTATTTGGCAAGGCAAACATGACATTATTGTTTCGTTTTTTCTCCATCCACCTATCCAGCTTAGAATGGAGTATTAAAGGAAAGGGTTGCATTATTATAATGCATGTCGAGAGGAGTGAAAGGAGAAAACGAGAGAGAGGCAGAGAGAGACGTGAAGAGAGCTGTTGACAAGTTGACAGGTAAGACAGCGAACCAAGCAACAGCTTACTACTTACACACACATACACACTTCAATTCAATCAACCAGTGTGCCTTTAACACATTCAACATTGAAACCTGAACTCACTGAGTGTTTACATCCGTTATTTTTTATAGATTTTCCTTTAGATACTACTATAATCAATGAAGCATATTACTTTGCTGGTTTAAGTTTTAAAATTTGTTATAAGACTGTAGAATTCTTTTTTTTTTTAAATTTAGTCCCAATCCGAATCCCAATATAGCCATTTAAAAAATAAATCCCATCAGTTTGCTCTACCAAAAAGATCTGTCAACCGTGAGCTGATTAAAGCCAGGATTATAATGGCCGTCACGTTTTTTGTTCAGTGGCGGGCGGCTCCAAACGCCTTTTACTATGGTGCTCTTGTTTAAATTTTTTCCAATACAATCTCAGCAGCTGATGCGGCGACCAAGAGTGAGATTTTTCTCTCTCTAATAAAACCAAGTTGTATGGTCTAATATGCACTGTGTTATAAATGATAACCTCCCAAGAAGACTGACTTACGACAACGGTGATGAGGATAATAATTGCTATCTCTGCAGAGCGCTTCGTTCGACATAAAGGGATATACTTAAGTATTATAAGTAGGAATAGACGTGCATAGGGACACATGGCAATACAGCATACAAAGGAATGAGATGAATAAAGAGATTACCATTATGGCTATTGATGGTTTATGTGGCTGGACCACTGGACTGCTTAAGACGAGTCGTCAATACTCTCTGGGTTAAGGACTCTCGTTCCTCCTCTGAAGATTTATCAGGATGATCATCCCCGACAGTAGATTTTAATAACTTGTTTACTCGCTTGTTTATGTGAATTGCATATAAGTTTATTTATTTTAGTTGCCTATATTTTATAATGACGACGAGCCAAGAAAATAAGTGTATGAGATGAGCTCAAGTAGGAAAATACACAATCCCTGACTTTGCCTGCCGATCATCATCATTATCATTTCTCTTTCTCTCTGACGACCGTGTGTGTGTGCCTCTCTGTTTAATAATAATCGTCTTCTTGATGAATGACTAGGTATACACACGGAACACGCACACAAAATATATCTACTTGGTGTACACTCAGACACACGGACAAAAAAAATCAAATCTTTTTCGGCTCGCTCACATCTCATCATTTCTTTCGTCTTTTCTGTTTCGTGTTGTTGGTATAAAAACCTTTGTTGAATATAAATGGGCCATCATCATTTTTAAACTGTCAGAAAGAGTTGAATTGAGTGACAGATAAGAAGTCCTTGCTTGCATGATAAATTATACTACACTCGAGTCAGGTCATACTCATCATCAGCAGTGCCGACCCACCGACAACAACAAACACACAACTGCATGATAATCGTCAAAGTAAAAAAAAGCCACTGGTCAACAAGAGAGGTTTAATCTTACCTATTCACTTTTATTATCCCAAACCACCACCACTAGCCACACCGTTTGTTCTTGGTTTGGAAAAAGATGGCCACGATTATAAAGCTTCAAAAACAATACAATATAATATGTGCCTTATACGGCATACGGTATGCACCATTATGAGGAGTAGTGAAGTTACAGTGGTTTGGTTATAGATAAGCTATTATTACATATCCGATCATCATCGTGGAATTTGAAACGTTATTTATCGCATTGAACCTGTGTTTTGCTATTGCAATCGCTGATGCTGATGATAGCTGACAAGAGAAGGCGAGCAGACAAGTTATCAAAACCTTGCATGAGGAAAAGATATTGCATTTCATTGACGGTGGTATCAAAACTCTTATTATTCTATTACATCTTACACGACGACCACTAAACAGCCGTGAACACGGCTTGATTTGATGGTGTGATTAACATCTCAATGCCTTCGCTGCTAATTCAGTCAAACAACCGAAAAACAGGGCTCACATATGTATACCAACAAAACTTTATCCGTCTCACGAATAAATATATATATTATGTACCTACGAAGAAGCCAGAAAATCGTGAAAAAAGAATTACTACTGGTGCATCCTCAAAGTATTCACATGGCTTCAGTTTTATGCCATTGCTGCTCTCCTCGCTCTGCAGTTTATCTTTGTTCGTTTTAGAGAAATGATGCGCAAGAGTCATGAAATTCTTCATTTCAGATCTAATCACGTCATCAGAAATCATCAAAGTGAAAGATTACCCCATCGATCGACATCAAAACTAACAGAATGCTGTTATGAAGCAGCCCAGTTCAACTTTAATAAGCCCTCCCAAAGCAACGAGGAGACTGTATAGGATGCTACAGCAAAGTAGACTTTGATTCAACTACTACCTAATTATCTACTAATTTATATCTACTTTTATCAACTATGATAGTAATTTAGCTACTTTTTGGATCTCCTCTAGTTGTCCTTCTTTCTGTAGACGGGTGATACATTTAGATTAGAATCCCGTCTGGGGACTTGTATGTGTGTGAGAAGAGTCACTCTTGTGAATAGTAAAGTATTTCAAGATATAATCCTGAAGGCTAACCATAACAAAAACTACCTACTACTTCACTCTCCTAAAAACCATAACCTTACAATAATCAAATTGACGCTACATATCGTATCCACTTTCTTTACTTTATTTTATCATTTTTGTTCTTTCAGACTGTATCTGTGTAAACAGGAGCAATAATAATAAGCAGCAG